>JAWPHD010009647.1:0-101527 GCA_037043455.1 Cyrtodaria siliqua | reverse complement strand
ACTCTAGCAAGGTGTTATATATTAATAATGTATATGTGCCGATTAAAATTATAGCGTTTTCAAGGGTTTTTAAAATACGCGTGATTGAATATGCGTAAAATGAATCAGTTGGTAACTGTTACGACGCATAGAATCCCCGCGAATTACGTTCCATGGATGGGAGCTCTATTGTTTTGCGGTCACTAGGGCATAGGTCACGGTCAAGGTGACCCGATATTGAAAAACAGTCCCGCACTGTAACTCAAGTATCTTTCAACATAGGATCCCAGACTGACAATGGAACAAGAAGACCACTCAGTTTTTGAACACTCTGTTTGTGAGGTCATTATGTTAAAGGTTAAGGTAACGGAGACTCGACACATACAAACGGCGTCCGCGCTCTAATTCGGATAGAATAATCTTAGTAAAAAAAGAGGCATAGACATTAAATTAGTCATAACAAGGGCATGAATGAATGAATGAATGAATGAAACAACATCACATAGGAACGCCCGACAAAATTCGCATTTCCCCCTCATGTCAGAGCTGCATACCAATTTTCAAAACTCTAGGAGGAGTTGCGCATTCTCTATACTGTACAAAACAAGTAAACTAAGTCGATAAAGGAGCCTAACTATATATTGTACATAACAAGTAAACTGAGATAAAGGAGCGTAACTCAAAGAAAACAATCATCGCCCATGTGCATGTCCCGCTCATATGAGACCTGTATATAACGTGGGCCTCGTCATATCAGACCTGCATTATTATAACGTGCATGTCCCCCTCATATCAGACCTGTATATAACGTTTCATGTCATGTGCATGTCCCCTTCATCTCAAACCTGTATTATTATAACGTGCATGTCCCCCTCATGTCAGACCTGTATTATTATAACGTGTATGTCCCCCTCATATCAGACCTGTATTATTATAACGTGCATGTCCCCCTCATATCAGACCTGTATTACTATAACGTGCATGTCCCCCTCATGTCAGACCTGAATTACTATAACGTGCATGTCCCCCTCATGTCAGACCTGTATTATTATAACGTGCATGTCCCCCTCATGTCAGACCTGTATTATTATAACGTGCATTCCCCCCTCATGTCCAACCTGTATTATTATAACGTGATTGTCCCCCTCATATCAGACCTGTATTATTATAACGTGCATGTCCCCCTCATATCAGACCTGTATTATTATAACGTGCATGTCCCCCTCATATCAGACCTGTATTACTATAACGTGCATGTCCCCCTCATGTCAGACCTGTATTATTATAACGTGCATGTCCCCCTCATGTCAGACCTGTATTATTATAACGTGCATGTCCCCCTCATGTCAGACCTGTATTATTATAACGTGCATGTCCCCCTAATATCAGACCTGTATTATTATAACATGCATGTCCCCCTCATATCAGACCTGTATTATTATAACGTGCATGTCCCTCCTCATATCAGACCTGTATTATTATAACGTGCATGTCCCCCTCATATCAGACCTGTATTATTATAACGTGCATGTCCCCCTCATGTCAGACCTGTATTATTATAACGTGCATGTCCCCCTCATGTCAGACCTGTATTATTATAACGTGCATGTCCCCCTCTTATCAGACGTGTATTATTATAACGTGTATGTCCCCCTCATGTCAGACCTGTATTATTATAACGTGCATGCCCCCCTCATATCAGATCTGTATTATTATAACGTGCATATCCCCCTCATGTCAGATCTGTATTATTATAACGTGCATTCCCCCCTCATGTCCAACCTGTATTATTATAACGTGCTTGTCCCCCTCATATCAGACCTGTATTATTATAACGTGCATGTCCCCCTCATATCAGACCTGTATTATTATAACGTGCATGTCCCCCTCATATCAGACCTGTATTACTATAACGTGCATGTCCCCCTCATGTCAGACCTGTATTATTATAACGTGCATGTCCCCCTCATGTCAGACCTGTATTATTATAACGTGCATGTCCCCCTCATATCAGATCTGTATTATTATAACGTGCATGTCCCCCTCATATCAGACCTGTATTATTATAACGTGCATGTCCCCCTCATGTCAGACCTGTATTATTATAACGTGCATGTCCCCCTCATATCAGACCTGTATTACTATAACGTGCATGTCCCCCTCATGTCAGACCTGTATTATTATAACGTGCATGTCCCCCTCATGTCAGACCTGTATTATTATAACGTGCATGTCCCCCTCATATCAGATCTGTATTATTATAACGTGCATGTCCCCCTCATATCAGACCTGTATTATTATAACGTGCATGTCCCCCTCATGTCAGACCTGTATTATTATAACGTGCATGTCTCCCTCATGTCAGACCTGTATTATTATAACGTGCATGTCCCCCGTCAGACCTGTATTATTATAACGTGCATGTCTCCCTCATGTCAGACCTGTATTATTATAACGTGCATGTCCCCCTCATATCAGACCTGTATTATTATAACGAGCATGTCCCCCCCATGTCAGACCAGCATTATTATAACGTGCATGTCCCCCTCATAGCAGACCTGTATTATTATAACGTGCATATCCCCCTCATATCAGACCTGTATTATTATAACGTGCATGTCCCCCTCATATCAGACCTGTATTATTATAACGTGCATGTCCCCCTCATGTCAGACCTGTATTATTATAACGTGCATGTCCCACTCATGTCAGACCTGTATTACTATAACGTGCAATTCCCCTCATGTCAGACCTGTATTATTATAACGTGCATGTCCCCCTCATATCAGACCTGTACTATTATAACGTGCATGTCCCCCTAATGTCAGACCTATATTATTATAACGTGCATGTCCCCCTCATGTCAGACCTGTATTATTATAACGTGCATGTCCCCCTCATATCAGACCTGTATTATTATAACGTGCATGTCCCCCTCATGTCAGACCTGTATTATTATAACGTGCATGACCCCCTCATATCAAACCTGTATTAGTATAACGTGCATGTCCCCCTCATGTCAGACCTGTATTATTATAACGTGCATGTCCCCCTCATGTCAGACCTGTATTATTATAACGTGCATGTCCCCCTCATGTCAGACATGTATTATTATAACGTGCATGTCCCCCTCATATCAGACCTGTATTATTATAACGTGCATGTCCCCCTCATGTCAGACCTGTATTATTATAACGTGCATTCCCCCCTCATGTCCAACCTGTATTATTATAACGTGCTTGTCCCCCTCATATCAGACCTGTATTATTATAACGAGCATGTCCCCCTCATATCAGACCTGTATTACTATAACGTGCATGTCCCCCTCATGTCAGACCTGTATTATTATAACGTGCATGTCCCCCCTCATGTCAGACCTGTATTATTATAACGTGCATGTCCCCCTCATGTCAGACCTGTATTATTATAACGTGCATGTCTCCCTCATGTCAGACCTGTATTATTATAACGTGCATGTCCCCCTCATATCAGACATGTATTATTATAACGAGGATGTCCCCCTCATGTCAGACCTGTATTATTATAACGTGCATGTCCCCCTCATATCAGACCTGTATTATTATAACGTGCATGTCCCCCTCATGTCAGACCTGTATTATTATAACGTGTATGTCCCCCTCATGTCAGACCTGTATCATTATAACGTGCATGCCCCCCTCATATCAGACCTGTATTATTATAACGTGCATGTCCCCCTCATGTCAGACCTGTATTACTATAACGTGCACGTCCCCCTCTTATCAGACCTGTATTATTATAACGTGCATGCCCCCTCATGTCAGACCTGTATTATTATAACGTGCATGTCCCCCTCATGTCAGACCTGTATTATTATAACGTGCATGTCCCCCTCATATCAGAACTGTATTATTATAACGTGCATGTCTCCCTCATGTCAGACCTGTATTAAAATAAAGTGCATGTCCCCCTCATATCAGACCTGTATTATTATAACGTGCCTGTCCCCCTCATGTCAGACCTGTATTATTATTACGTGCATGTTCCCCTCATGTCAGACCTGTATTATTATAACGTGCATTCCCCCCTCATGTCAGACCTGTATTATTATAACGTGCATGTCCCCCTCATATCAGACCTGTATTATTATAACGTGCATGTCCCCCTCATGTCAGACCTGTATTATTACAACGTGCATGTCCCCCTCATATCAGACTTGTATTTTTATAACGTGCATGTCCCCCTAATGTCAGACCTGTATTATTATAACGTGCATGTCCCCCTCATATCAGACCCGTATTATTATAACGTGCATGTCCCCCTCATGTCAGACCTGTATTATTATAACGTGCATGCCCCCCTCATATCAGACCTGTATTACTATAACGTGCATGTCCCCCTCATGTCAGACCTGTATTACAATAACGTGCATGTCACCCTCATATCAGACCTGTATTATTATAACGTGCATGTCCCCCTCATATCAAACCTGTATTATTATAACGTGCATGTCCCCCTCATATCAGACCTGTATTATTATAACGTGCATGTCCCCCTCATGTCAGACCTGTATTATTATAACATGCATGCCCCCCTCATGTCTGACCTGTATTATTATAACGTGTATGTCCCCCTCATATTAGACCTGTATTATTATAACGTGCATGTCCCCCTCATATCAGACCTGTATTATTATAACGTTTCATTACAATCGGATAGAAACTGAAGGAGGAATTGTACACGCGAGCTTTGTTGGAAGGACTGACGGACGTACTGACAATGTGATTCCTATATAGCCCAATTTCTTCAAAGCGGTTGTATCAAATATAATAAAATAAAAGAGGTACTGTTATTGGACTGCGCATAATAAAATTCAGTCACTGACATATATAATGGCAGAAAGATAAAATGCACGTATTTATACGTATATTTTCCAGAGAATCTCAAAAAATTGTTTGCGGAAGTAAAATGAGTTTTATGACAGGAAAGAAATTTCTATAAACTCTATATCGTGGTCGACTATTTTTATATGCGAGCCATTTGGAAATAGAATAACACCAACATCCATTCTGAATCAGGCATACTGGACTCATTCAAGTACATGTACTGAATCAGGCATACTGGACTCATTCAAGTACATGTACTGAATCAGGCATACTGGACTCATTCAAGTACATGTACTGAATCAGGCATACTGGACTCATTCAAGTACATGTACTGAATCAGGAATACTGGACTCATTCAAGTACATGTACTGAATCAGGCATAATGGACTCATTCAAGTACATGTACTGAATCAGGCATACTGGACTCATTCAAGTACATGTACTGAATCAGGCATACTGGACTCATTCAAGTACATGTACTGAATCAGGCATACTGGACTCATTCAAGTACATGTACTGAATCAGGCATACTGGACTCATTCAAGTACATTTTCTGAATCAGGCATACTGGACTCATTCAAGTACATGTACTGAATCAGGCATACTGGACTCATTCAAGTACATGTATAAACAAATACTGTACTTACCCTCTTAAATATCAAAACATTTAGATTGTGGTTAGATTGTGGTTAGATTGTGGTTAGATTGTGGTTAGGAGCTCTAAGCGTATCTCCAATTCATAACCTACGCATAGAGCTCCTCTGGTCATGTTGAAGCTCTGCGTATATGTATGATATGTAGAGCTCCCCGCGAAATGCGCTCCAAATATCGTTTCTTACGTATATAAAGAGCTCCAATGGGAATGAGCAATTCGCGGGGAGCTCTATTAGTCGCTACTTAGCTACTCTAACAAACTGGCACGCGCATGCTGTTTGTCTTCTCAAAATGATAAGCAAATACATTTGTGAAATTGTTAACTCCTCAGATTAAGTTTCATACTAAAATATAAATTATTGTAAAACCAGTACTCTGCAATTAACTTAATCTTACTGATAGTCTTTGATTATTTACAGCACTTTGTCATGTCATTTAACTAAATGATAATAATAGATTATTTTTACCTGTAAAGTGCATTTTCTGTTTCATAAACATTAATTTAAGTTGTATTATGTTGATTATTTATAAGGGAGCATGGAAAGATTAGTGAGATAAAATCATTTAAATGAGTTTTTGATTGTATCCGAAGTTGGGCCCCCACTTGTCAGCATATACTGACACGCCATTGCATGGGCCCAGCAGAGGGCTGAATGTCGTAAGAGACGGGGAGTAAATTGTATTAATTGGAGCTTTTTATAACTGTTTCAAATAATCATCTTTACTAAACTTAATAGCTAGATAATTAATCCTATTTTGATTTTAGTGTCACTAATTACGTTGTACATATCTGTCACAGACTAGAGCCACTGCGGATGGAGCAGGCATACAGAAACAGATGGGATGATCAATGGGACCCTGAAGGCTCATTACCGCGGGGGTAAATATCCGTATTTATGTTCATGCATGTTGGCGTGCACCTCTCGCACACAACGTTTCAAAGTATAATTATGCAAACTGCTTACTCTTGAGGTGATTAATTGACTATAAAATATTACAACATAACTCCAAACGTGTCCGTAATACACTATATGAGTCATGCACCTACATGCGTATCCGCCTTCAGTGTCCGGAATGCAGAATATGAGTCATGCATCTACACGCGTATCTGCCTTCTGCGTCCTGAAAACACCATATGAGTCATGCATCTACACGCGTATCTGCCTTCTGCGTCCTGAATACACCATATGAGTCATGCATCTACACGCGTATCTGCCTTCTGCGTCCTGAATACACCATATGAGTCATACACCTACACGCGTATCTGCCTTCTGCGTCCTGAATACACCATATGAGGCATGCATCTACACCGTATCTGCCTTCGTCTGCGTCCTGAATACACCATATGAGTCATGTATCTACATGCGTATCTGCCTTCTGCATCCTGAATACACCATACGAGTCATGCATCTACACGCGTATCTGCCTTCTGCGTCCTGAATATACCATATGAGTCATGCATATACACGCGTATCTGCCTTCTGCGTCCTGAATACACCATATGAGTCATGCATCTACACGCGTATCTGCCTTCTGCTTCATGAATACACCATATGAGTCGTGCATCTACACGCGTATCTGCCTTCTGCGTCCTGAATACAAGATATGAGTCATGCATCTGCACGCGTATCCGCCTTCAATGTCCTGAATATAAGATATGAGTCATGCCGCTACATGCGTATCCGTCTTTAGTATCCGGAATATACTATATCAGTCATGGTTCTACATGCGTATCCGCCTGCAGTGTCCGGAATATACTATATCAGTCATGCATCTACATGCGTATCTGCCTTCAGTGTCCGGAATACGCTATATCAGTGATGCATCTACATGCTATCCGCCTTCAGTGTCCGGAATACACTACATCAGTCATGCATCTACATGCTATACGCCTTCAGTGTCCGGAATATACTATATCAGTCATGCATCTACATGGTATACGCCTTCAGTGTCCGGAATACGCTATATCAGTGATGCATCTACATGCTTTCCGCCTTCAGTGTCCGGAATACGCTATATCAGTGATGCATCTACATGCTATACGCCTTCAGTGTCCGGAATACACTATATCAGTAATGCATCTACATGCGTATCCGACTTCAGTGTCCGGAATACGCTATATCAGTCATGCATCTACATGCAATACGCCTTCAGTGTCCGGAAAACACTATATCAGTCATGCATCTACATGCGTATCCGCCTTCAGTGTCCGGAATATACTATATCAGTCATGCATCTACATGCGTATCCGCCTTCAGTGTCCGGAATACGCTATATCAGTGATGCATCTACATGCTATACGCCTTCAGTGTCCGGAATATACTATATCAGTCATGCATCTACATGGTATTCGCCTTCAGTGTCCGGAATACGCTATATCAGTGATGCATCTACATGCTATCCGCCTTCAGTGTCCGGAATACGCTATATCAGTGATGCATCTACATGCTATACGCCTTCAGTGTCCGGAATATACTATATCAGTCATGCATCTACATGCTATACGCCTACTGCGTCCTGAATACACCATATGAGTCATGCATCTACACGCGTATCTGCCTTCTGCGTCCTGAATACACCATATGAGTCATACACCTACACGCGTATCTGCCTTCTGCGTCCTGAATACACCACATGAGGCATGCATCTACACCGTATCTGCCTTCGTCTGCGTCCTGAATACACCATATGAGTCATGTATCTACATGCGTATCTGCCTTTTGCATCCTGAATACACCATACGAGTCATGCATCTACACGCGTATCTGCCTTCTGCGTCCTGAATATACCATATGAGTCATGCATATACACGCGTATCTGCCTTCTGCGTCCTGAATACACCATATGAGTCATGCATCTACACGCGTATCTGCCTTCTGCGTCCTGAATACACCATATGAGTCATGCATATATACGCGTATCTGCCTTCTGCTTCCTGAATACACCATATGAGTCGTGCATCTACACGCGTATCTGCCTTCTGCGTCCTGAATACAAGATATGAGTCATGCATCTGCACGCGTATCCGCCTTCAATGTCCTGAATATAAGATATGAGTCATGCCGCTACATGCGTATCCGTCTTCAGTATCCGGAATATACTATATCAGTCATGCATCTACATGCGTATCCGCCTTCAGTGTCCGGAATATACTATATCAGTCATGCATCTACATGCGTATCCGCCTTCAGTGTCCGGAATATACTATATCAGTCATGCATCTACATGCTATACGCCTTCAGTGTCCGGAAAACGCTATATCAGTCATGCATCTACATGCGTATCCGCCTTCAGTGTCCGGAATACGCTATATCAGTGATGCATCTACATGCTATACGCCTTCAGTGTCCGGAATACGCTATATCAGTGATGCATCTGCATGCTATACGCCTTCAGTGTCCGGAATATACTATATCAGTCATGCATCTACATGGTTTACGCCTTCAGTGTCCGGAATACGCTATATCAGTGATGCATCTACATGCTATCCGCCTTCAGTGTCCGGAATACGCTATATCAGTGATGCATCTACATGCTATACGCCTTCAGTGTCCGGAATATACTATATCAGTCATGCATCTACATGCTATACGCCTTCAGTGTCCGGAATACACTATATCAGTCATGCATCTACATGCGTATCCGCCTTCAGTGTCCGGAATACGCTATATCAGTCATGCATCAACATGCTATACGCCTTCAGTGTCCGGAAAACACTATATCAGTCATGCATCTACATGCGTATCCGCCTTCAGTGTCCGGAATACACTATATCAGTCATGCATCTACATGCTATACGCCTTCAGTGTCCGAAATATACTATATCAGTCATGCATCTACATGCTATACGCCTTCAGTGTCCGGAATACGCTATATCAGTCATGCATCTACATGCGTATCCGCCTTCAGTGTCCGGAATACGCTATATCAGTCATGCATCTACATGCTATACGCCTTTAGTGTCCGGAATTCACTATATCAGTCATGCATCTACATGTGTATCCGCCTTCAGTGTCCGGAATACACTATATCAGTCATGCATCTACATGCTATACGCCTTCAGTGTCCGAAATATACTATATCAGTCATGCATCTACATGCTATACGCCTTCAGTGTCCGGAATACGCTATATCAGTCATGCATCTACATGCGTATCCGCCTTCAGTGTCCGGAATACGCTATATCAGTCATGCATCTACATGCTATACGCCTTTAGTGTCCGGAATTCACTATATCAGTCATGCATCTACATGCTATACGCCTTTAGTGTCCGGAATACACTATATCAGTCATGCATCTTTACATGCTATCCGCCTTTAGTGTCCGGAATATATATATATGAGTCATGCCTCTACATGCGTATCCGCCTTCAGTGTCCTGAATATAAGATATGAGGCATGCCTCTACATGCGTATCCGTCTTCAGTGTCCTGAATAATTATTAGATATGACCCATGCCTCTACATGCGTATCCGCCGTCAGTGTCCGAAATATATGATATGACTCACGCCTCTACATGCGTGTGCGCATTCAGTGTCCTGAATACAAGATATGAGTCATGCATCTACATGCGTATCCGCCTTTGTTCGAACTATATGATATGACCCATGCCTCTACATGCGTATCCGCCATAAGTGTCCGGAATATACTATATCAGTCGTGCTTCTACATGCGTATCCGCCTTCAGTGTCCTGAGTATAAGATATGAATCATGTCTCTACATGCGTATCCGCCTTCAGTGTCCGGAATACACTATATCAGTCATGCCTCTACATGTGTATACGCCTTCAGTGTCCTGAATATAATATATGAGTCATGTCTCTACATGCGTATCCGCCTTCAGTGTCCGGAATACACTATATCAGTCATGCCTCTGCATGCGAACCGCCTTCAATGTCCTGAATACAAGATGTGAGTCATGCATCTAGATGCGTATCCACCTTCTGTGTCCGGAATTCAAGATCGGAGCTATGCCTCCACATGCGTATCCGTCTTCTGTGTCCGAAATATATGATATGACTCATGCCTCTACATGCGTATCCGCATTCAGTGTCCTGAATACAAGATATGAGTCAAGCATCTACATGCGTATCCGCATTCTATCTGAATACAAGATATGAGTCATGCATCTACATGCGTATCCGCATTCAGTGTCCTGAATACAAGATATGAGTCATGCATCTACATGCGTATCCGCATTCAGTGTCCTGAATACAAGATATGAGTCATGCATCTACATGCGTATCCGCATTTACTGTCCTGAATAAAAGATATGAGTCATGTCTCTACATGCGTATCCGCCTTTAGTAAGTCTGAACGTGTCCAGAATTATAGGTTATTAGATTTGTATTGGGATATATGCACTTGTTCTTTTGCGTATTATTGCGCGACTTTAAGGCCGCAATATTTATGCGCAAAAGAACGAGTGTATATATCCCAATATAAATTTAAATAACCTTTTTATTGCATACGCATTTTTAAATTAGAGAGAATACAATAGGTTGTAACATTTAATTTTACCAAAAACATTTATTTGAAACAAACCTGTCATTACATAATGGGAATGTTCACAATGAAATCAACATGAACAGCAAAGTGCACCAATCACGAACAAGTATACATTACACACCCAGTATGACATTCCTACACGTAAATATGGGCGAATATTGACGTTTCCTGTTGCACTGAATATAAACGGAGCTTGTAAATGCGTATATGTAATAATAACACTATATGAGTCATGCCTTAATATGCGTGTCCGCCTTCAGTAAGTCTAAATGTGTCCGGAATACAGTCATGCATTAACATGCATGTCCGCCTTCAGTAAGTCCAAAAGTGTCCGGAATACACTATATGAGTCATTCCTTAAGATGCATGTCCGCCTTCAATAAGTCCAAACGTTTCCGGAATACACTATATGAGTCATGCCTTAACATGCATCGCCTTCAATAAGTCCAAACGTATCCGTAATACACTATATGAGTCATGCCGTAACATGCGTGTCCGCCTTCAATAAGTCCAAACGTGTCCGGAATACACTATATGAGTCATGCCGTAACATGCGTGTCCGCCTTCAATAAGTCCAAACGTATCCGGAATACACTATATGAGTCATGCCGTTACATGCGTGTCCGCCTTCAATCAGTCCAAACGTGTCCGCAATACACTATATGAGTCATGCCGTAACATGCGTGTCCGCCTTCAATTAGTCCAAACGTGTCCGCAATACACTATATGAGTCATGCCGTTACATCCGTATCCTCCTTTAACACATTCCGAACTCATTTCTCGCCTTTTATCTAAACATTTAACCGCCTTTTTTGATCGCATCCAAAGTAGAAGTTTAGATTGTATGAGTAGCACGGGTTTTTATCCATTAACCTTCTTGAAAATGAATTGAAGCTGTTTAAGAAACAACATGAGAGACTGACACTTGTAAACATGTCATAAACATGATGCATTACACTCTGTGTCCCAGTAAACATGTCATAAACATGATGCATTACACTCTGTTTATGACAGTACCGCAACTGCATCAATCATTCTTCATTTTCACAAATAATTATGTGCCTCGGATATAAATCAAGCTTTAAACAAGTAGCTGTCAACATGTACATCGCAGGATAGATCTAATTAAAATGAAATTTATATGGTATTCTAAAATGGCATTAGAACCCCCCAGCTGACCTTTCCGAGGCGGTACCTCTATTGTCAACCCTTTACCACTGACCTTTCCGAGGCGGTACCCCTATTGTCAACCCTTTACCACTGACCTTTCCGAGGCAATACAACTATTCTCAACCCTTTACCACTGACCATTCCGAGGTGGTACCCCTATTGTCAACCTTTTACAACTGACCTTTCCGAGGCGATACCCCTATTATCAACCCTTTATCACTGACCTTTCCGAGACGTTAACCCCTATTGTCAACCCTTTACCACTGACCTCTCCTAGGCGGTAACCCTATTGTCAACCCTTTACCACTGACCTTTCCGAGGCGGTACCTCTATTGTCAATCCTTTACCACTGACCTATCCGAGAAGATACACCTATTGTCAACCCTTTACCACTGACCTTTCCGAAGCGGTACCCCTATTGTCAACCCTTTACCACTGACCTTTCCGAGGCGACACCCCTATTGTCAACCCTTTACCATTGACATTTCCGAGACGATACTCCTATTGTCAACCCTTTACAATTGACCTTTCGGAGGCGGTACCTATTTTGTCAACCCTTTACCACTGACCTTTCCGTGGCGGTACCCCTATTGTCAACCCCCTAACACTGACCTTTCCGAGGCGGTAACCCTATTGTCAACCCTTTACCACGGACCTTTCCGAGGCGATACTCCTATTGTCAACCCTTTACCATTGTCCTCTCCTAGGCGATACCCCTATTGTCAACCCTTTACCACTGTCCTTTCCAAGGCGATACCCCTATTGTCAACCCTTTACCACTGTCGTTTCCGAGGCGGTACCCTTATTGTCAGCCCTTTACCACTGTCCTTTCCGAGGCGATACCCCTATTGTCAACCCTTTACCACTGTCCTTTCCGAAGCGGTACCCTTATTGTCAGCCCTTTATCACTGTCCTTTCCGAGGCGATACCCCTATTCTCAACCCTTTACCACTGACTTTTCCGAGGCGGTACCCCTATTGTCAACCCTTTACCACTGACCTTTCTGAGGCGATACTCCTATTGTCAACCCTTTACCACTGACCTTTCTGAGGCGATACGCCTATTGTCAACCCTTTACCACTGACCTTTCCGAGGCGATACTCCTATTGCCAATCTTTTACCACTGACCTCTCCTAGGCGGTACCCCTATTGTCAACCCTTTACCACTGACCTTTCTGAGACGGTACCCCTATTGTTTGTCCTTTACCACTGACTTTTCCTAGGCGAAACCACTATTGTCAACATTTACCACTGACCTTTCCGAGGCGATACCTCTATTCTCAACCCTTTACCACGGACATTTCCGAGGCGGTACCCCTATTGTCAACCCTTTACCATGGAACTTTCCGATGCGATACCCCTACTGTCAACCCTTTACCACGGACCTTTCCGAGGCGGTACCCCTATTGTCGATCCTTTACCACGGACCTTTCCGAGGCGGTACTACTATTGTCAATCCTTTACCACTGACCTCTCCTAGGCGTTACCCCCTAGTGTCAACCCTTTACCACGGACCTTTCCGAGGCGGTACCCCTATTGTCAACCCTTTACCATGGAACTTTCCGATGCGATACCCCTATTGTCAACCCTTTACCACGGACATTTCCGAGGCAGTACCCCTATTGTCAACCCTTTACCATGGAACTTTCCGATGCGATACCCCTATTGTCAACCCTTTAGCACGGACCTTTCCGAGGCGGTACCCCTATTGTCAATCCTTTACCACGGACCTTTCCGAGGCGGTACTACTATTGTCAATCCTTTACCACTGACCTCTCCTAGGCGTTACCCCTAGTGTCAACCCTTTACCACGGACCTTTCCGAGGCGATACTACTGTTGTCAATCCTTTACCACTGTCCTTTCCGAGGCGATACCCCTATTGTCAACTCTTTACCACTGACCTTTCCGAGGCGATACTCCTATTGTGAACCCTTTACCACGGACCTTTCCGAGGGGATACTACTATTGTCAACCCTTTACCACTGTCCTTTCCGAGGCGGTACCCCTATTGTCAACTCTTTACCACGGACCATTCCGAGGCGATACTACTATTGTCAACCCTTTACCACTGTCCTTTCCGAGGCAGTTACTCTATTGTCAACCCTTTACCACGGACCTTTCCGAGGCGATACTACTATTGTCAACCCTTTACCACTGTCCTTTCCCAGGCGGTATCCCTATTGTCAACCCTTTACCACTGACCTTTCCCAGGCGATACCCCTATTGTCAACCCTTTACCATTGACCTTTCCGAGACGAAACTCCTATTGTCAACCCTTTACCATTGACCTTCCGGAGGCGGTACCTATTTTGTCAACCCTTTACCACTGACCTTTCCGTGGCGGTACCCGTATTGTCAACCCCCTACCACTGACCTTTCCGAGGCGATACCCCTATTGTCAACCCTTTACACTGACCTTTCCGTGACGGTATCTCTATTGTCAATCCTTTACCATTGACCTTTCTGCGACGATATACCTATTTGTCAACCCTTTACTTCTGACCTTTCCGAGGCGGTACCTCTACTGTCAACCCTTTACCACTGACCTCTTCTAGGCGCACCTTCATTGTCAACCGTTTGTCACTGACCGTTCCGATGCGGTACCCTTATTGACAACCCTTTACCCCTGACCTTTCCGAGGCGGTACCCCTACTGCCAACCCTTTACCTTTCAACTTTCAGAGGTGATACCCCTATTGTGAAACCTTTACCACTGACCTTTGCGAGGCGATAACCCAATTGGTAACCCTTTACCACTGATATTCGCGAGGCCATAACCCAATTGTCAACCCTTTACCACTGACATTTCCGAGGCGATACCCCTATTGTCAATCCTTTATCACTGACCTTTCCGAGGAGATACCCCTATTGTTAACCCTGTACCACTGACCTTTCCGAGGCGATTGCCCTATTGTTAACCCTTTATCACCGACCTTTCCGAGGACATACCCTTATTGTCAACCCTGTACCACTGACATTTCCGAGGCGATTAGCCTATTGTCAACCCTTTATCACTGACCTTTCCGAGACGATACCCCTATTGTCAACCCTTTATCACTGACCTTTCCGAGACGATACCCCTATTGTCAACCCTTTATCACTGACCATTCTGAGGAGATACCCCTATTGTCAGCCCTTTACCACTGAACTTTCCGAGGCGATACACCTATTGTCAACCCTGTACCACTGACCTTTCCGAGGCGATTGCCCTATTGTCAAACCTTTACCACTGACCTTGCCGTGGCGGTACTTCTATTGTTAACTTTCTACCACTGATTTTTCCGTGGCGGTACCCCTTTTATCAACCCTTTATCACTGACATTTCCGTGACAGTACCATGTCAACCCTTTACCACTGACCTTTCCGTAGCGGTACCATGTCAACACTTTACCACTGACCTTTCCGAGGCGATAGCCAATAGCTCTTGTCAACCCTTTACCACTGACCTTTCCGAGTCGATACCCCTATTGACAACCCTTTATCACTGACCTTTCCGAGGCGGTAACCTTATTGTCAACCCCTTACCACTGACCTTTCCGAGGCGATACCCCTATTGTCAACCCTGTAACACTGACCTTTCCGAGGCGGTACTTCTATTGTTAACAGTTTCCCACTGACCTTTCCGTGTCGGTACCCCTATTATCAACCGTTTACCAGTGACCTTTCCGTGGCGGTACCATGTCATCCCTTTACCACTGACCTTTCAGAGGAGCTCTATTGTCAACCCTTTCCGTCGGGGTACGTCTTTTGTCAACACTTTACCACTGACCTTTCCGTGGCGGTACTATGTCCATCCTTTACCACAGACCTTCTCGTGGCGGTACCCCTATTGTCAAAACTTTACCACTGACCTTTCCGTAGCGGTACCATATCAACCCTTTACCACTGACATTTCCGAGGCGATAGCCAATAGCTATTGTCAACCCTTTAACACTGACCTTTCCGAGGCGCTCTATTGTCAACCCTTTCCGTGGCGGTACATCTATTGTCAACACTTTACCACTGACCTTTCCGTTGCGGTACCATGTCAACCCTTTACCACTGACCTTTCCGAGGCGATATCCCTACTGTCAACCCTTTACCACTGACCTTTCCGTGGCGGTGACTCTATTGTCAACCCTTTACCACTGACCTTTCCCAGGCGATACCCCTATTTTGAACCCTTTACCACTGACCTTTCCGACGCGGTACCCGTATTGTCAACCCTTTACCACTGAGCTTTCCGACGCGGTACCCGTATTGTCAACACTTTACCACTGACCTTTCCGAGGCGGTACCCCTAATGTCAACCCTTTACCACTGACCTTTCCGACGCGGTAACACTATTGTCAACCCTTTTCCACTGATTTTTCCGAGGCGGTTCCCCTATTGTCAACCCTTTAACTGACCTTTCCGAGGCCATACCCCTATTGTCAACCCTTTACCACTGACCTTTGTGAGGCGCTCTATTGTCAACCCTTTCCGTGGCGGTACATCTATTGTCAACACTTTACCACTGACATTTCCGAGGCGATTAGCCTATTGTCAACCCTTTATCACTGACCTTTCCGAGACGATACCCCTATTGTCAACCCTTTATCACTGACCATTCTGAGGAGATACCCCTATTGTCAACCCTTTACCATTGACCTTTCCGAGGCGGTAACCCTTTTTTGTCAGCCCTTTACCACTGACCTTTCCGAGGCGATACCCCTATTGTCAACCCTGTACCACTGACCTTTCCGAGGCGATTGCCCTATTGTCAAACCTTTACCACTGACCTTGCCGTGTCGGTACTTCTATTGTTAACTTTCTACCACTGACTTTTCCGTGGCGGTACCCCTTTTATCAACCCTTTACCACTGACCTTTCCGTGGCAGTACCATGTCAACCCTTTACCACTGACCTTTTCGAAGAGCTCTATTGTCAACCCTTTCCTTGGCGGTACCTCTATTATCAACCCTTTACCACTGACCTTTCCGTGGCGGTACCATGTCAACCCTTTACCACTGACCTTTCCGAGGTGCTCTATTGTCAACCTTTTCCGTGGCAGTACCTCTATTGTCAACACTTTACCATTGAACTTTCCGTGGCGGTACCATATCAACCCTTTACCACTGACCTTTCCGTGGCGGTATTCCCTATTGTCAACACTTTACCACTGACCTTTCCGTGGCGGTGACTCTATTGTCAACCCTTTACCACTGACTTTTCTCAGGCGATACCCCTATTTTGAACCCTTTACCACTGACCTTTCCGAGACGATATCCCTATTGTCAACCATTTATCACTGACCATTCTGAGGAGATACCCATATTGTTAACCCTTTACCACTGACCTTTCCGACGCGGTACCCGTATTGTCAACACTTTACCACTGACCTTTCCGAGGGGGTACCCCTAATGTCAACCCTTTACCACTGACCTTTCCGACGCGGTAACACTATTGTCAACCCTTTTCCACTGACCTTTCCGAGGCGGTTCCCCTATTGTCAACCCTTTAACTGACCTTTCCGAGGCCATACCCCTACTGTCAACCCTTTACCACTGACCTTTGTGAGGCGCTCTATTGTCAACCCTTTCCGTGGCGGTACATCTATTGTCAACACTTTACCACTGACCTTTCAGTGGCGTTACCATGTCCACCCTTTACCACTGACCTTCTCGTGGCGGTACTCCTATTGTCAACACTTTACCACTGACCTTTCCGTAGCGGTACCATGTCAACACTTTACCACTGACATTTCCGAGGCGATAGCCAATAGCTATTGTCAACCCTTTACCACTGACCTTTCCGAGGCGATAACCCTATTGACAACCCTTTATCCCTGACCTTTCCGAGGCGGTAACCTTTTTGTAAACCCTTTACCACTGACCTTTCCGAGGCGATACCCCTATTGTCAACCCTGTAACACTGACCTTTCCGAGGCGGTATTATATTGTTAACAGTTTACCACTGACCTTTCCGTGTCGGTACCTCTATTATCAACCCTTTACCAATGCCCTTTCCGTGGCGTTACCCCTATTATCAACCCTTTACCAGTGACCTTTCCGTGGCGGTACCATTTCATCCCTTTACCACTGACCTTTCAGAGGAGCTCTATTGTCAACCCTTTCCTTGGGGGTACATCTATTGTCAACACTTTACCACTGTACCATGTCCATCCTTTACCACAGACCTTCTCGTGGCGGTACCCCTATTGTCAAAACTTTACCACTGACCTTTCCGTAGCGGTACCATGTCAACCCTTTACCACTGACATTTCCGAGGCGATAGCCAATAGCTATTGTCAACCCTTTAACACTGACCTTTCCGAGGCGCTCTATTGTCAACCCTTTCCGTGGCGGTACATCTATTGTCAACACTTTACCCCTGACCTTTCCGTGGCGGTACCATGTCAACCCTTTACCACTGACCTTTCCGAGGCGATACCCCTATTTTGAACCCTTTACCACTGACCTTTCCGACGCGGTACCCGTATTGTCAACACTTTACCACTGACCTTTCCGAGGCGGTACCCCTAATGTCAACCCTTTACCACTGACCTTTCCGACGCGGTAACACTATTGTCAACCCTTTACCACTGACCTTTACGACGCGGTAACACTATTGTCAACCCTTTTCCACTGACCTTTCCGAGGCGGTTCCCCTATTGTCAACCCTTTAACTGACCTTTCCGAGGCCATACCCCTATTGTCAACCCTTTACCACTGACCTTTGTGAGGCGCTCTATTGTCAACCCTTTCCGTGGCGGTACATCTATTGTCAACACTTTACCACTGACCTTTCAGTGGCGTTACCATGTCCACCCTTTACCACTGACCTTCTCGTGGCGGTACTCCTATTGTCAACACTTTACCACTGACCTTTCCGTAGCGGTACCATGTCAACACTTTACCACTGACATTTCCGAGGCGATAGCCAATAGCTATTGTCAACCCTTTACCACTGACCTTTCCGAGGCGATAGCCAATAGCTATTGTCAACCCTTTACCACTGACCTTTCCGAGGCGATACCCCTATTGTCAACCCTGTAACACTGACCTTTCCGAGGCGGTACTTCTATTGTTAACAGTTTACCACTGACCTTTCCGTGTCGGTACCCCTATTATCAACCCTTTACCAATGCCCTTTCCGTGGCGTTACCCCTATTATCAACCCTTTACCAGTGACCTTTCCGTGGCGGTACCATGTCATCCCTTTACCACTGACCTTTCAGAGGAGCTCTATTGTCAACCCTTTCCGTGGGGGTACATCTATTTTGTCAACACTTTACCACTGACCTTTCCGTGGCGGTACCATGTCCATCCTTTACCACAGACCTTCTCGTGGCGGTATCCCTATTGTCAAAACTTTACCACTGACCTTTCCGTAGCGGTACCATGTCAACCCTTTACCACTGACCTTTCCGAGGCGATAGCCAATAGCTATTGTCAACCCTTTAACACTGACCTTTCCGAGGCGCTCTATTGTCAACCCTTTCCGTGGCGGTACATCTATTGTCAACACCTTACCACTGACCTTTCCGTGGCGGTACCATGTCCACCCTTTACCACTGACCTTCTCGTGGCGGCACCCTTATTGTCAACACTTTACCACTGACCTTTCCGTAGCTTCACCATGTCAACCCTTACCACTGACCTTTCCGAGGCGATAGGCAATAGATATTGTCAACCCTTTACCACTGACCTTTCCGTGGCGGTGCCTCTATTGTCAAACCTTTACCACTGACCTTTCCGAGGTGATACCCCTATTGTCAACCCTTTTCCACTGACTTTTCCGAGGCAATATCCCTCTTGTCAACCCTTTACCTCTGACCTTTCTGACGCGGAAACCATATTGTCTACCCTTTACCACTGACATTCCGAGACGGTACCCCTATTGTCAACCCTTTACCACTGATCTTTCCGAGGCGATACCCTTATTGTCAACCCTTTACCACTGACCTTTCCGACGCGGTACCTCTATTGTCAACCCGTTACCACTGACCTTTCCGACGCGGTACCCCTATTGGCAGCCCTTTATCACTGTCCTCCACTAGGCGGTACCCCTATTGCAACCCTTTACCACTGACCTTTCCGAGGCGATTCTCCTATTGTCAACCCTTTACCACTGACCTTTCCGTGGCGTTATCGCTATTGTCAACCCTTCACCACTGACCATTCCGAGGCGGTACCCCTATTGTCAACCTTTTACCACTGACCTTTCCGAGGCGGTACCCCTATTGTCAACCCTTTACAATTGAATGTTCCGTGGCGGTGCCTCTATTGTGAACCCTTAACCACTGACATTTCCGAGGCGATACCCCTATTGTCAACCCTTTTACCACTGACCTTTCCGAGGCGTTACCCCTATTGTCAACCCTTAACCACTGACATTTCCGAGGCGATACCCCTATTGTCAACCCTTTTACCACTGACCTTTCCGAGGCGTTACCCCTATTGTCAACCCTTTATCACTGACCTTTCCGAGGCGATACCCCTATTGTCAACCCTTTACCACTGACCTTTCCGAAGCGGTACCCCTATTGTCAACCCTTTACCACTGACCTTTAAACAGGTTATCACGTTTTATCAGTAAAAATGTTTTTAAACATGTTTTATTGTCGAAATATCCCTTATAAAATCCTGCTAATATAAGCTTTCCCATCGCTTAATGGAATAAGGCGAGACCACGTAATGTACCAGTAAGAACAGACAGCATTGTGAAATATTGTTAGTACATGAAGTGCCCTATTTTTAACATGAGTATCCTATGCAGTAAGGTATGTTGTCCGTCGTCCGTCCTTCCGTCGTCTGTGGTCCGCTAACGTTTTTTGTTTTTTCATGTCAACACTCTAACATCTTCTTTTTGCATCCGATCTTCAACAAGTTTGCTGTCGACGTGCCGTAAAACACCATTCATTCATTCATTCAACAAGTTTGGAAGAGTTTTAGTATTGATAAAGTTCGGACGAGTTCGAAAACTACTAATATCAGATACTAAACATCAGAGTTATGGCCCTTGGTTTTGTGGTGCTATAGTTTGCCTTGTTAACGCTCTAGCACCTTCATTTTGCAGCTTTGACAAACTTGGCAAAAGTCTTAAAATCTATGAAAGCTCAAATTTATTTTACTGTGATACCATGTAACCTGGTAGAAGTTTTAAAGAAAACCACTTATATCGGATAATTAACATCAGAGTTATGCATGGCCATTGATTTATTAAAACATGTTATCGTTTGCTTTGTAGCTACTTCGTTTTTCATCTGATCTTTACCAAAGAAATGTTCAGAATGTTAATACTAGTATCTTACCCCTACCCACCTACACCCCACGCACTCACTCCCGCAAACATTTTTAAAACATTTTATTCCATGACATTACCACAGAAGAAAGCGTTTACACACTCAAAAACACTCTCAAAAACAAACTAACCATGTCGGTCTAGTAACTGCAGATTTATGACCATTTAAGTATTTAAACATGCTATACTTTGCTTTGTTAACACTAGCTTCTCTATTTTTAGTCTTCATTATGTTTACACCAATGATAGCTTGAACACGTTCAATAACATAGTTGAATAAAAAGAACTAATGTTTGCCTTATTAACTAGGACCTTTGTTTTTCATCTTTACCAGAACTAGACTTTTTTCATAAAAATCTCGGAAAATATATGACATCCCATCTTAACTATCGCCACACCCTTTCCACTTCACCTGTTATAAAAGTCATGTTATCAAGTAGAGCGTCCACAGGCAATACTGGGCCTCTTGTAATTAAACTTCTTCCAGGTATAACACCAACTAGAGCGTCCACAGGCCCCACTGGACATCTTGTAATTAAACTTCTACCAGGTATAACACCGGCCCCACTGGGCCTCTTGTAATTAAACTTCTTCCAGGTATAACACCAACTAGAGCGTCCACAGGCCCCACTGGACATCTTGTAATTAAACTTCTACCAGGTATAACACCTGCCCCACTGGACCTCTTGTAATTAAACTTCTACCAGGTACAACACCGGCCCCACTGGACCTCTTGTAATTAAACTTCTACCAGGTATAACACCAAGTAGAGCGTCCACAAGCCCCAAATGGGCCTCTTGTAATTAAACTTCTACCAGGTATAATACCAAGTAGAGCATCCACAGGTCCCACTGGGCCTCTTGTTATTGAACTTCTACCAGGTATAATACCAAGTAGAGCATCCACAAGACCCAAATGGGCCTCTTGTAATTAAACTTCTACCAGGTATAACACCAAGTAGAGCGTCCACAAGCCCCAAATGGGCCTCTTGTAATTAAACTTCTACCAGGTATAATACCAAGTAGAGAATCCACAGGTCCCACTGGGCCTCCTGTTATTAAACTTCTACCAGGTATAACACCAAGTAGAGCGTCCAAAGGCCCCTTTGGGCCTCTTGTAATTAAACTATTACCAGGTATAAAACCAAGTAGAGCGTCCACAGGCCCCTTTGGGCCTCTTGTGATTAAGCTTCTACCAGGTATAACACCAAGTAGAGTATCCACAGGTTATAATACCAAGTAGAGCGTCCACAGATCCCACTGGGCCTCTTGTAATTAAACTTCTACCAGGTATAACACTTAAAGCTACAGAGTCTCTATATCAATCGATTTCTTCTTTGTAGGCGTTTCTTTATTTGTATCTTCATGTTCACCAGCTCATGTCGAAATCGGGTATTTAAGCGAGCAAATATAGCGCAGAAAATCATTACTGTATATACATCGACCAGTGCACATCTTACCTACACACAGGTAACGGTAATTTTTACAGAAAAAAAAGTTAGCCTCTTTCGGGTCTCGAACGACCTTCTGATTTTAAGTCCGGTGCTCTATCCACTGAACAACAACGCTGCTTGAGAAAATAGTGTACTAACTACCATTTATCATGTATATTATGAGGCAAAATAACTTAACATAAATTATTTGAACGCAACTAAAGATAGATCCAAAAAGTGTATTCCATATTGTCGCACGTGTAAATTAATATTGCCTGGTGTAATACTGCATGTTATCAATATGAAACTAATACTTCGCCTCAAAACAACCATATCGCGACTTGTTATTTAGCGCTTGATGAGCTTGAGTGCGCGCGCTTGTTAATACATAATGCCTAGTTAGTGTTAAAAATGCTACAACATACCAATACATTTGTTCAGCGTACATCTTTCAAAACTTACATGCGCAAGGCTGTGGTTCAAATCCCGTTCCGGGCAACTATTTTGTTATCACATATATTCTGGAGCCGTATATTTATCGATGTTACCTTTTAGGAGGCTAATTAAAAATGTGAAATTTTACGCATCGATTTCTGCTTATATACCGACTTTTGGGGTGTACTAAGTCACACGTGACTCATTCATATTCATGAGTTATTACCAGTTAAAATAGGGACAGTACAGCTTTAATTAAGCAAATATTGAAAGTGGTAGTAGACGAAATGTCATTATTTGAATTAAAAGCTGCCAGGTCACATTACGAAGTGAGACTTTAAAGCGTTGTGACATAATGGTGTTAAATACATTGAAATTATACCAGGTTACATATACCGGGTCATATACCAAAGTAAGGATTAAGACAATTTAGATTTAAAAAAGTATATACTTTATATGCACAGTTAGTACTGAATGATGAATATTTCTGTTCACCATTTAGTTCGGACAGCTCTGGAGGTCATATATTTGCGAAGTTCCCCACTCATGAAATGCGTGTTCGTGTAAAATATTGTAACAGCGATTTTGGGTTATGTTGTATAATTGTGGTGCATTGGAAGTGCTCCGATATTTAGCGCGGAAAAGGGCATGCATGCATGAATGTGTACTTCGGCAATGCAGGCAATGGTTGCCAAATTATATAACATATCTTTACAAGGAAATAAGTAAATCAATATTTCTTGTCATCAAGTAACAACTTGTGTCCCATTCAATGATTATAATACTGATCCTGATATCGGTCCATATTTTCTGTTTAAGGCCTCTATATTTTCTCCATAAATACTTTGGAACGAATGACTGTAGTGTCAACGTACCGTAACGTTTGTGTCTTTAAAACTTCTACCAGGTTATATAGTATCAGAATTAAGAGTATCTTGGAATATTGCCAGTGGAAGAAATCCCTTGTTTGAGCTTAAACTTCTACCCGGTTACATAGTATCAGAATTGAGAGTACCGGGGAATATTGCTAGTGGACGAAGTATCTTGTTTGAGCTTAACCTTCTACCAGGTTACATAATATCACAGTAAGAATTGAGAGTACCGTGGACTATTGCTAGTGGAAGAAATATCGTGTTTGAGCTTAAACTTCTACCAGGTTACAAGGTATCACAGTAAGAATTGAGAGTACCGTGGAATATTGCTAGTAAAAGAAATATCTTGCTTGAACTTAAAACTTCTACCAGGTTACAAGGTATCACAGTAAGAATTGAGAGTATCGTGTAAAAAAAAAAAAATTGCTAGTGGAAGAAGTCTCTTGTTTGAGCTTAAACTTCTACCAGGTTACATAGTATCACAGTAAGAAATGAGAGTACCGTGGAATATTGCTAGTGGAAGAAGTCTCTTGTTTTAGCTTAAACTTCTATCAGGTTACATAGTATCACAGTAAGAATTGAGAGTACCGTGGAATATTGCTAGTTCAGGAAATGCCCTATTTAAGGCACCAAATCAGGTGGACTATTTTAAAGCAGGAATTTCCCTGTTCTTCCTGATCACATCCCAACATACGAATTATGAACCCTGTGTGTTTCTGTTAGTGATAGGGGGGAAGTGTCATACCAAAGCAAAAAATAAGAACATAGTCTAATACTGCTTTTGTAGGCTTTCCCCTTTTATGACATAATTTTCCTCAGCCACATCGATTTTGTGGAAACTATTAGGGCTCTACTAATAAAACTTTACGTACGTGATCATTAACATTGTATATGCTTGAACACTCAGTTCCAAGGTCAACAAAAATCCTACAGTTGTTCGACCGGTTTTCGAAAGTATGTCAGTTAACTGAACACTTGTTTGCTTCTGTACGACTTGATATATAATACGGCACTTTCAAATCTGTGTTAGGGGTATATTCACTACACGCATATAACAGTTCATAGTTTGACCTATTCGTTATTATTTGTGGGGAGAATAAGTTATACAGTGTAAGATCACATACCATCTCGATTTTCGGAAACAAGCGTATAACCACATAATGCATGTGAATACCTCGACGTCACTAGAACTTGTTGATGGATGGCCGTGTTCTCAATCAAAGCGTATATGTGATTCCGCCCGACTGCATATATATTACTATGATTAATGATGTGTTACAAAAAACGCCTATATTGACTAATAGTTTCTTTGAGGAAACAAAGCGAACACAAATATGTCAAATGTAGTAACTCGAAATGACTTGATAAACATATCGGGATAATTATGAATTATACAGTGCTAGGTGAGAGGAGAATCTAGCGATCCATCAGAGGTGCACTTCGACAACCAGCATAACACGCACATTACCGTAATGTGCAAGTAAACGTATTCTTCGTTAAACATTATTATAGAAACACTAGTGTAATGAAATGTATTGAATTGATTTCAAAGTATAACTCGAGCTGTCAATCTTAAACAAGGCTCTAACACAGGCAGACAGACAGCAACATATATATTCTGTATCTGTTTGTCTGTCAGTCTGTCTGCGGACAGGACAAATCAAAATTAAATAATATTTGTTTCCATGTCTGTAGAATTACAAGTAGATTTATTTCCAATCAGTTATATGTTGTGCATATATACTCGGGTAACACCAGTACTGCATACCTTACTTTCTAGTGGGATTAAGAGCCTTGATAGCCAGTAGCCGTCCACTTACTCAGTTGTTATGGGAGTCGTGTTAGCCAGTAGCCGTCCTCTTCCTCTTTCGTTATGAGTCGTATTAGCCGGTAGCCGTCCTCTTCCTCTGTTGTTATGGGAGCCCCGTGTTAGCCGGTAGCCGTCCTCTTCCTCTGTCGTTATGAGTCGTATTAGCCAGTAGCAGTCCTCTTCCTCTGTTGTTGAAAGAGTCATGATAGCCAGTGGCCGTCCTCTTCCTCTGTTGTTATGCTTCGTGCTAGCCAGTGGCCGTCCTCTTCCTCTGTTATCATGAGAGTCGTGTTAGACAGTAGCCGTCCTCATCTTCTGTTGTTATGAGAGTCGTGTAAGACAGCAGTCGTGCTCTTCCTCTGTTGTTATGAGAGTCGTGTAAGACAGCAGTCGTGCTCTTCCTCTGTTGTTATGAGCGTGTTAGACAGTAGCCATCCTCTTCCTCCGTAGTTATGAGTCTTGTTAGTCAGTAGCCATCCTCTTCCTCTGTTGTTATGAGAGTCGTGTTAGACAGTAGCCGCCCTCTTCCTCTGTTATTATGAGAGTCTTGTTAGACAGTAGTCGTCCTCTTACTCTGTTGTTATGAGTCGTGTTAGACAGTAGTCGTCCTCTTCCTCTGTTGTTATGAGTCATGTTAGTCAGTAGCCATCCTCTTCCTCTGTTGTTATGAGAGTCGTGTTAGACAGTAGCCGCCCTCTTCATCTGTTATCATGAGAGTCGTGTTAGACAGTAGCGGTCCTATTCCTCTGTTGTTATGAGTCGTGCTAGCCAGAAGCCGTCCTCCTCCTCTGTTGTTATGAGAGCCACTCTCTTCCTATGTTGTTATGAGTCGTGTTAGCCGGTACCCTTCCTTTTCCTCTGTTGTTATGAGAGTTCTGAGAGCCAGTAGCCGTCCTCTTCCTCTGTTGTTATGAGTCATGTTAGCCAGTAGCCTCTTCCTCTGTTGTTATGAGTCGTGATATCTAGTAGCCGTCTTCATCCTCTGTTGATATGAGAGTCGTGTTAGCAAATAGCCGTCCTCTTCCTCTGTTGTTATGTGTCATGTTAGGTTAGCCAGTAGCCGTCCTCTTCCTCTGTTGTTATGAGTCGTGTTAGCCAGTAACCGCCCCCTTCCTCTGTTGTTATGAGCCGTGTTAGCCAGTAACCGCCCCCTTCCTCTGTTGTTATGAGTCGCGTTAGCCAGTAGCAATCCTCATCCTCTGTTGTTATGTGTCATGTTAGGTTAGCCAGTAGCCGTCCCCTTCCTCGGTTGTTATGAGTCGTGTTAGCCAGTAGCCACACTCTTCCTCTGTTGTTATGAGAGTCGTGTTAGACAGCAGCCGTCTTCTTCCTCTGTTGTTATGAGCGTCATGTTAGCCAATAGCCGTCCTTTTCCACTGCTGTTATGAGTCGTGTTAGACAGTAGCAGTCCTCTTCCTCTATTGTTATGAGAGTCACCCTCTTCCTCTGTTGTTGAGAGTCGTGTTAGCTAGAAGCCGTCCTCTTCCTCTGTTGCTATGGGTCGTTTTAGCCAGTAGCCGTCCTCGTCCTCTGTTGTTACGAGAGCCGTGATAGCCAGTAGCCGTCCTCTTCCTGTGTGTTATGAGTATCGTTAGCCAGTAGCCGTTCTCTTCCTCTGTTGCTATGAGTCGTGTTAGCCAGTAGCCGTCCTCTTCCTCTGTTGTTATGAGAGTCATGTAAGCCGGTAGCCGCCCTCTTCCTCTGTTGTTATGAGAGTCATGTTAACCAATAGCCGTCCTCTTCCACTGCTGTTATGAGTCATGTTAGACAGTAGCAGTCCTCTTCCTCTGTTGCTATGAGAGTCACCCTCTTCCTCTGTTGTTATGAGAGTCGTGTTAGCCAGAAGCCGTCCTCTTCCTCTTTTGCTATGAGTCGTGTTAGCCAGTAGCCTTCCTCGTCCTCTGTTGTTACGAGAATCGTGATAGCCAGTAGCCGCCCTCTTCCTGCGTGTTATGAGTATCGTTAGCCAGTAGCCGTTCTCTTCCTCTGTTGTTTTGAGTCATGTTAGCCAGTAGCCGTCCTCTTCCTCTGTTGTTATGAGAGTCGTGTTAGACAGTAATCTCCATCTTCCTCTGTTGTTTTGAGTCGTGTTAGACAGTAGCCGTTATCTTCCTCTGTTGTTATGAGAGTCGTAATAGCCAGTAGTCGCCCTCTTACTATGTTGTTATGAGTTATGTTAGCCAGTAGCCGTCCTCTTCCTCTGTTGTTATGTGAGTTGTGTTAGCCGGTAGCCATCCTCTTCCTCTGTTGTTACGATAGTCATGTTAGTCAATAGCGTCCTCTTTCTCTGTTGTTATGAGAGTCATGTTAAACAGTAGCCGTCCTCTTCTACTGTTGTTATAAGTCGTGTTAGCCAGTAGCCGTCATCTTCTTCTAGTGTAATGAGTGTACCCCTATTCCTCTGTTGTTCTGAGGGCCGCCCTCTTCCTCTGATGTTATGAGTCGTGTTAGCCAGTAGCTGTCCTCTTCCTCTGTTGTTATGAGTCGTGTTAGCCAGTAGCCGTCATCTTCCTCTGTTGTTATGAGTCGTGTTAGCCAATAGCCGTCATCTTCCTCTGTTGTGATGAGAGTCGTGTTAGCCAGGAGCCGTCATCTTCCTCCGTTGTTATGAGTCGTGTTAACCAGTAGCCACCCCCTTCCTCTGTTGTTATTAGAGCCACCATCTTCCTATTATGTTAGGAGAGCCGACCCCTTTCTATGTTGTTATGGGAGTAGCCCTCTTCCTCTGTTTTTATGATAGCCACGCTCTTTCTCTGTTATTATGAGTCGAGTTAGGGACCCCTTTTCCACTGTTGTTATGAGAGTCGTTCCCTTTCTCTGTTGTTGTGAGAGCCGCCCTCTTCCTTTGTTCTTATGATTTGTGTTAGGCAGTAGACGCCCTCTTCCTCTATTGTTATGAGAGTCTCCCTCTTCCTCTGTTCTTATGAGAGCCACCCTTTTACTCCGCTGTTATTAGAGCCACCCACTTTCTCTGCTGTTATGAGCCGTGTTAGCCAGTAGCCGCCTTCATCCTCTGTTGTTATTAAAGCCGCCGTCGTCCTCTGTTGTTATGGGAGCCACCCTCTTTCTTTGTTGTTATGAGTCGTGTTAGTCAGTAGCTACCTTCTTCCTGTGTTGTTATGAGAGCCGCTCCCCTCCTCTGTTGTTATGAGAGTCGTGTTAGACAGTAATCTCCCTCTTCCTCTGTTGTTATGAGAGTGGTGTTAACCAGTAGCCGTTCTCTTCCTCTGTTGTTATGAGTCGTGTTAGCCAGTAGCCGTCCTCTTCCTCTGGTGTAATGATAGTCGTGATAGCCAGTAGTCGACCTCTTACTCTGTTATTATGAGTCATGTTAGCCAGTAGCCGTCCTCTTCCTCTGTTGTTCTGAGAGTCGTGATAGCCAGTTATTTCCCGCTTCCTCTGTTGTTTTGAGTCGTGTTAGACAGTAGCCGTTATCGTCCTCCGTTGTTACGAGAGTCTTGTTAGCCAGTAGCCGTCCTCTTCCTCTGTTGTTATGAGAGTCGTGTTAGACAGTAGCCGTCCTCTTCCTCTGTTGTTATGAGAGTCTAGTTAGACAGTAATCTCCCTCTTACTCTGTTGTTTTGAGTAATGTTAGCCAGTAGCCGTCATCTTCCTCTGTTGTTATGAGAGTCGTGTTAGACAGTAGCCGTCCTCTTCCTCTGTTGTTATGAGATTCGTGTTTAACAGTAATCTCCGTCTTCCTCTGTTGTTATGCGCGTGTTAGAGAGTTATCTCCCCCTTCCTCTGTTGTTATGAGAGTCGTGTTAGACAGCAGCCGTCCTCTTACTCTGTTGTTATGAGAGTTGCGTTAGGCAGAAATCTCTCTCTTCCTCTGTTGTTATGAGAGTCTTGTTAGGCAGTAGCCGCCCCCCTCCTCTGTTGTTATGAGAGTCGTGTTAGACAGTAGCCGTTCTCTTCCTCTGTTGTTATGAGAGTCGTGTTAGAAAGTAGCCGTTCTCTTCCTCTGTTGTTTTGAGTCGTGTTAGACAGTAGCCGTTTTCTTCCTCTGTTGTTATGAGAGTCTTGTTAGCCAGTAGCCGTCCTCTTCCTCTGTTGTTACGAGAGTCATGTTAGATAATAATCTCCCTTATGTTATGACTGGCTGTTGTTATGAGAGTCGTGTTAGCCAGTAGTCACCTTCTTCCTCTGTTGTAAAGAGTCGTGTTAGCCGGTAGCCACCCTCTTCCTCTGTTGTTATGAGTCGTGTTAGACAGTAGCCGTTCTCTTCCTCTGTTGTTAGTTAGCCAGTAGCCGTCCTTTTTCTCTGTTGTTAGGAGAGTCGTGTTAGCCAGTAGCCGCCCTCTTCCTCTGTTGTTATGATATGTCGTGTTAGACAGTAGCCGTTCTCTTCCACTGTTGTTATGATATGTCGTGTTAGCCAGTAGCCGTCCTTTTTTCTGTTGTTATGAGAGTCGTGTTAGCCAGTAGTCACCTTCTTCCTCTGTTGTTTTGAGAGATATGTTAGCCAGTAGCCGTCCTCTTCCTTTGTTGTTATGAGAGTCATGTTAGATAATAGCCGTCCGCTTCCTTTGTTGTTATGAGAGTCATGTTAGACAGTAGCCGTTCTCTTCCACTATTGTTAGGAGTCGTGTTAGTCAGATGCCGTCCTCTTCCTCTGTTGTTTTAAGTCATGTTAGCCTGTAGACTTCCTCTTCCTCTGTTATGAGAGTCATGTTAGCAATTAGCGGTCCTCTTCCTATGTTGTTATGACGTTAGCCAGTAGCCGTCCTTTTCCTTTGGTTTTGTGAGATTCGTGTTAGCCAGTAGTCGTCCTCTTCCTCCGTTGTTATTAGAGCCACCCTTTTCCTCTGTTGTTATGAGATTCGTGTTAGCCAGTAGCCGTCCTCTTCCTCTGTTGTTATGAGGGTCGTGTTAGCCAGTAACCGTCATCTTCCTCTGTTGTTGTGAGAGTCGTGTTAGCCAGTTGCCGTTCTCTTCCTCTGTTGTTATGAGAGTCGTGATAGCCGGTAGCCGTCCTCTTCCACTGATGTTACGAGTCGTGTTAGCCAGTAGACGTCCTCTTTATGTGTTGTTATGAAAGCCACCCTCTTTCTCTGATAATGAGAGTCGTGTTAGCCAGTAGCCGTCCTCTTCCTCTGTTGTTATGAAAACCGTTATAGCCAACATCCGTTTTCTGTCTCTGTTGTTATGAGTCATGTTAGCCAGTAGCCACACTCTTCCTCTGTTGTTATGAGTCGTGTTAGCCAGTAGCCATCCTCTTCCTCTGTTGTTATGAGTCATGTTAGCCAGTAGCCGTCCTCTTCCTCTGTTGTTATGAGTCGTTTTAGCCAGTAGCCGCCCTCTTCCGCTGCCTCTACCTCTGTTCTTATGAGTCGTGTTAGCCAGTAGCCATTCTCTTCCTCTGTTGTTATGAGTTGTGTTAGCCAATAGCCGCACTCTTTCTCTGTTGTTATAAAAGTCGTGATACCCAGTAGCCGTTCTCTTCTTCTGTTGTTATTAGAATCGTGTTAGCCAGTACCGTCCTCTTCCATTGTTGTTATGAGCGCCGTCATAGCCACTAGCCGCCCTCTCTTGTTATGAGTCGTGTTAGCCAGTAGCCGCCCTCTTCCTCTCTTGTTATGAGAATCGTGTTAGCCAGTAGCTGTCCTCTTCATCTGTTGTTATGAGTCGTGTTATACAGTAGCCACCCTCTTCCTCTGTTGTTATGAGACTCGTGTTAGCCAGTAGCCGTCCTCTTCATCTTTCTGTGTTGTTCTGAGGGCCGCCCTCTTCCTCTGGTGTTATGAGTCGCGTTATCCAGTAGCCACCTTCTTCGTCTGTTGTTATGAGAGCAGCACCATCTTCCTCTTTTGTTAGGAGAGCCGGCCTATTTCTATGTTGTTATGCGAGTCGCCCTCTTTCTCTGTTTTTATGAGAGTCATCCTCTTTCTCTGTTGTTTTGAGTCGTGTTTGCTTGTAGTCGCCCTCTTCCTCTGTTGTTATCAGAGTCGTCCTCTTCCTCTGTTATTGTGAGAGCTGTCCTCTTCCTCTGTTGTTATGAGTCGTGTTAGCCAGTAGCCGCCCTCCTCCTCTCTTGTTATGAGAACCACACTCTTTTTCTGTTGTTATGAGAGTCGCTATTTTCCTCTTTTGTTATGAGAGCCGCAATCTTCCTCTGTTGTTATGAGTCGTGTTAGCCAGTAGCCTCCCTCTTCCTCTGTTGTTATGAGAGCCATCCTCTTCCTCTGTTGTTATGAGAGCCACCCTCTTTCTCTGTTGCTATGAGTCGTGTTAGCCAGTATCCGCCCTCTTCCTCTGTTATTATGGGAGCCGCCCTTTTCCTCGGTTGTTATGGAAGCCACCCTATTCCTCTGCTGTTATGAGTCGTGTTAGCCAGTAGCCGTCCTCTTCCCCTGTAGTTATGAGTCGTCTAAGCCAGTAGCCGTCCTCTTCTTCTAGTGTCATTGGAGTCATGTTCGCCATTAGCCATCCTCTTACTCTGTTGTTATTAGAGTTGTGTTAGCCAGTAGCCGTCCTCCTCCTCTGCTGTTATGAGAGTCTCGTGTTAGCCAATAGCCGTCCTCTTCCTCTGTTGTTATGAGTCATGTTAGCCAGTATGTTCTCTTCCTCTGCTGTTCCGAGACTCGTGTTAGACAGTATCCTTCCTCATCCTCCGTTGTTATGAATCGTGTTAGCCAGTAGCCGCCATCTTACTCTGTTGTTATGAGTCCTGTTAGCCAGTAGCCGCCATCTTACTCTGTTGTTGTGGGTCCTGTTAGCCAGTAGCCTTCCACTTCCTCTGTTGTTATGAGTCGTGTTAGACAGTAGCCGCCATCTCACTCTGTTGTTATGAGTCCTGTTAGCCAGTAGCCGCCATCTTACTCTGTTGTTGTGAGTCCTGTTAGCCAGTAGCCTTCCACTTCCTCTGTTGTTATGAGTCCTGTTAGCCAGTAGCCGCCATCTTACTTTGTTGTTATGAGTCCTGTAAGCTAGTAGCCTTCCACTTTCTCTGTTGTTATGATTCCTGTTAGCCAGTAGCCGCCATCTTACTCTGTTGTTATGAGTCCTGTTAGCCAGTAGCCTTCCACTTCCTCTGTTGTTATGAGAGTCGTGTTAGCCAGTAGCCTTTCTTTTCCTCTGTTGTTATGAGTCGTGTTAGCCAGTAGCCGTACTCTTCCTCTGTTGTTATGAGTCATGTTAGCCAGTATGTTCTCTTCCTCTGCTGTTATGAGAGTCGTGTTAGACAGTATCCTTCTTCATCCTCCGTTGTTATGAATCGTGTTAGCCAGTAGCCGCCATCTAACTCTGTTGTTATGAGTCCTGTTAGCCAGTAGCCGCCATCTTATTATGTTGTTATGAGTCCTGTTAGCCAGTAGCCTTCCTCTTCCTCTGTTGTTATGAGAGTCGTGTTAGCCAGTAGCCTTTCTTTTCCTCTGTTGTTATGAGTCGTGTTAGCCAGTAGCCGTCCTCTTTCTCTGTTGTTATGAGTCATGTTAGCCAGTATGTTCTCTTCCTCTGCTGTTATGAGAGTCGTGTTAGACAGTATCCTTCTCCATCCTCCGTTGTTATGAGTCGGGTTAGCCAGTAGCCGCCATCTTACTCTGTTGTTATGAGTCGTGTTAGCCAGTAGCCGCCATCTTATTCTGTTGTTATGAGTCGTGTTAGCCAGTAGCCTTCCTCTTTCTCTGTTGTTATTAGTTTTTGTTAGCCAGTAGCCTTCCTCTTCCTCTGTTGTTATGAGTCGTGTTAGCCAATAGCCTTACTCTTCCACTGTTGTTATGAGTCCTGTTAGCCAGTAGCCGCCATCTTACTCTGTTGTTATAAGAATCGTGATAGCCAGTAGCCTTACTCTTCCTCTGTAGTTATGAGTCGTGTTAAACAGTAACCGTCCTCTTCCCCTAGTGCTATGGCAGTCATGTTAGCCAGTAGCCGTCCTCTTCCTCTATTGTTATGAGGCTTGTTAGCCAGTAGCCATTCTCTTCCTCTGTTGTTATGAGTCATGTTAGCCAGTATCAGTCCTCTTCCTCTAGTGTTATGAGTCGTGTTAGCCAGTAGCCGTCCATCCTCTGTTGTTATGAATCGTGTTAGCCAGTAGCCTCTTCCTCTAGTGTTATGAGTCGTGTTAGCCAGTAGCCGTCCATTCTCTGTTGTTATGAGTCATGTTAGCCAGTATCAGTCCTCTTCCTCTAGTGTTATGAGTCGTGTTAGCCAGTAGCCGTCCATCCTCTGTTGTTATGAGTCGTGTTAGCCAGTAGCCTCTTCCTCTAGTGTTATGAGTCGTGTTAGCCAGTAGCCGTCCATCCTCTGTTGTAATGAGTCGTGTTAGCCAGTAGCCTTCCTTTTCCTCTGTTGTTATGAGTCGTGTTAGCCAGTAGCCGTCCTCTTCCTTTATTGGTATGAGAGTCGTGTTAGGCAGTAGCCGTCCTGTTCCTCTGTTGTTATGGGTCATGTTAGCCAGTAGCCGTCCTCTTCCTCTGTTGTTATGGGTCATATTAGCCAGTAGCCGTCCTCTTCCTCTGTTAAAGTCGTGTTAGCCAGTGACCGTTCTCTTCCTTTATTGTTATGAGAGCCGTGTTAGCCTGTAGCCGTCCTCTTCCTCTAGTGTTATATAAGAGTCATGTTATCCAGTAGCCGTCCTCTTTCTCTGTTGTTATGAGTCGTTTTAGCCAGTAGCCGTCCTCTTGCCTTCTTGAACCTACTTTTATTACTTTGTGTTGTTTAATAAAAAAATATGTAAATCACAAATTGGTAAGACAAAATAATATATGTGTCCTTAAGAAAACTAAACTGCACATTGGACCAGCTCTAAATAACCTTAATGTGTTGATCTGTTAAACAGCTATTTATTTAAATGAGGTTATATAAATAAAGTAACTTTCCAGTTAAATAAGAATGGTATTTCTTCTGTTGTACAGAATGCATAGTAGTTCAAAAACTACATTTCAGAAATCTGAGCCATCACAGCCACCCGTCCGAGAGTCGCCTTAGTCTGGACTCGTACAGTTCACACGGATCCAGTGCCAACTTTCCCATCCCGTCCAAGGATATTGTCATGAAACTACACCTAGATAAATCTAAGTACGGTATATTTATTACGTTTTACTAAAAGATGCATTCATCATCCTTTACATGTGTAAATACATAAATACGGGTAAATTCACCACCCTTTAAATAAATAAGTGTTCATTTATCACGCTTAATATAATTATAAATATGATAAATACGTGTATATTCATCACACTTTAGGCAAAAATAACCGTTTACGTGAATAGAAATATGCGTATTTATCATACGTTCTATGAAGACAAATATGATGATAAATGCGTGTATTTTATCACACTTTACGTAAAGATAAATACGCGTTAATTTATTACACTCTATGTTAAGGTGAATATGATAAATGCGTGTATTTTATCTCACTTTACGTAAAGATAAATACGCGTTAATTTATTACACTCTATGTTAAGGTGAATATGATAAATGCGTGTAAATTCATCACACTTTACAAACAGATAAATACGTGAACATTCAAAAGATGAATACGCGCTAATTTATCACACTTTATGTAAAGATAAATATGATAAATACGTATACATTCACCACACGTTATGAAAAGATAATTTCATGTATATTCATCAAACTTTACGCAAACATAAATACGAGCACATTCTCACACGTTACTTAAAGATAAGTATGTGTACATCTATCACGCTAAGTAAAGATAAATATGATAAATACGTGTACAGAATAAGAGAGCTGATGTAAATGCCCTGGTGTCGGCGTCCCACCTGGAGTTGTGCGTGTAAGTTATATTAAGAGGTCTACATCTTTCACTTCTTATCCTAGCTCAAGTAAATTTGGACATAAGCTCGAGCTTCCAAATATTATCCAAAAGACTGCATAGGTAATGTTGGTCCCTATAATCCCTGGGCTGACATGGAACCTAACTTTAATAGCACATTAAAGGTGCAATGTTCCATTTTACCTCGAATTTAGCGTGGGGTCTATATCTCGTCCTTCACTTGTTCTAGCTCAACACAATTTGGGCATTAGCTTCTTTTGTAGTATTTTTTAAAGGACTGCAGTAAGTTTGTCCCTATAATCCCAAGGCTCACATGGAACCCCAAAATTGAATTTAGCAGGTAAATTGTGATTTTGTACAAACGCAATTAAATCTGGGCACGGCTTTCCTTGTAATATTATCTAACGGGCTCCTTAATTGGTTTTGTTTTCTCTAATTATGGGCTCTTAGAACCCAAATTATGACCCATAACATGTGAAATAAATGCAGATCAGGGTTTACGTGTAAGCTGTCTATATCTCTTAAATTACCTGTCATAGCTCAACCAAATATTGGCCTGGGATTCCCTATAGCATTATCTAGATTGGCATGGGATTCCCTAAAGCATTATCTAGATGAGCATGGGATTCCCTATAGCATTATCTAGATGAGCATGGGATTCCCTATAGCATTATCTAGATGGGCATTGGATTCCCTATAGCATTATCTAGATGAGCATGGGATTCCCTATAGCATTATCTAGATGAGCATGGGATTCCCTATAGCATTATCTAGATGAGCATGGGATTCCCTATAGCATTATCTAGATGAGCATGGGATTCCCTATAGCATTATCTAGATGGGCATTGGATTCCCTATAGCATTATCTAGATGAGCATGGGATTCCCTATAGCATTATCTAGATGAGCATGGGATTCCCTATAGCATTATCTAGATGGGCATTGGATTCCCTATAGCATTATCTAGATGAGCATGGGATTCCCTATAGCATTATCTAGTCTATGAGCATGGGATTCCCTTTCGGCGAATACGTTATTTAGGCTCATATAAATCCTGGGCTTCCAGAGAGTTCATATTAGGTGTAACACGCCCATTGAATGTTGCATTGAGTTGTGTGTGAATTAAAATTTAAATGCCATGTTGTCATTCATATCTAGACCCGAATTAAAAATGAATAACTTACATTCTCATCGCAAATGACACATATCCTGCCAAAAAATCCACAGAAAAATGGGGGTCATGTATCTTCTAAGAAAGAACTTGTCTCTTGAATGAATGCTCCCTTTATAAACATAAACACTGAGATGCCATAATATTGTATTCATACACTTATTTCCATATAAGCAAAATAAATTAAAACTCACAATTTTAACATGACAATGCTTGAAAAATGTAACCAATAGATCAACAATGTGATATAAACCAAAAATAGCACTTTAAATTAGGCCAGAAAAAAAACACCTGTGTTTCTGGTAACCCAACCGTCCCTATTTTTTGGCGCCGAACCTACAGTTTTTTATCATAAAAAAAATAAATAAAAATAAATAAATAATAAAAAAATAAATAAAAAATAATAATAATAATAAAAGATTTTCGTGTGTTATTTGTTGAAAACAAACATGTATTAAGTTTTCCTGAATAAATGTCTAGGAGTAATGTAGTCATAGACAATGTGTGAAGCTCTCTCTGGTCAACATATGATACCTAACTGCTTTCATCAATTTTTTCTCTGGCCAAATTCCGAGAATTATCTACAAATCTGGGCTGGTTCGAATCGCAGATGTTTGTTATTCTCGAAACCGAAAACCGAAAACAATTCGATCAAACCGTTTTTCTGTGACAAGTCAAAATGTTTCGAAAAACGCGATTTCCAATTAGGTATACATCACTATGGAACAAAATAAAGCACATATTCACCGCTGTTGGTGGCGACTCCCCGAATGTACCAGTGTCAATCAATTCAATCCGATGTGATTTCAACAACGAAACAAGTAATAAACATAAATATAGACCAGAGAGAGCTTCACACCTTGTCCACATAACTACATTACTCTGGGACATTTTTTCAGGAAAACTTAAAATATGTTTCTTTTCAACAAATAACACGAAGAAACAAAACAAATTGTGATTGAAGGCAACTATTCTTTTGTCTAGATTTGATTATTATTTTTATGATTCTTTTCATTTGGATACATTGATATAAATTCAGTGATTCATTTTTTTTAAAAAATGACAGGCTTAATGTACGACTCGTGTTAATGACAGTTTTAATATTATTAAAAGTTTAGTTTTATGACAGAATAACAAATGGATTGGACACTTTCTTTCTGAAACAATGAAGTGGCCAAACTATCATGTAGCACCTTAACTTTTTCTTCGAACTTCTCTTTCAAATATTCATAGATTTTGATAAGAATACATGCAAAGATTCATATTAAAATAAATGGCAATATGGGATTATAATAGTTTTTCCTAAAATTTATTTTCTAAACAAGAAATTGTATAAAAATGCATTAATTTCCGAACTGCCACGTGAAACAGATATGCATTTCACAGTATCCTATATATTTGTTATTTATAGGTATGTGGTTTTATATAAAAAAATATCCAGAAGGCTGAGAAGTGGTATAAATACTAAGCGTAATGTCAAAAATCAAACAAATATTTGCAATGCAAAAGATGATTTGTGTGCGTCAGCATGATAGGACACTTAGACTGTGTCATTCTTGAATTAAAACTTAATTAATCCCCCAGCAAATATATAATACAGTTTGTTGACAAAATTTTCGACTTTTTGGAGGAGGCTTTTCAGAACTTCTCAAGATTTTCGGATAGCTTGTGTCTTTGGTCAAATTAATTTACAGAGCTTTTCTTGATAGCAACCTGGCACCTATGACCATACGTTAACGCAAAACTCACTATGAGCCTTTGTCCCTCCAGATGGTAAAGTTCATGTACTATAATCTTTTTTCCCATTTGCAAATACCCTTCGATACATAACCCAGGCAAGCTTTTCCTTATAAAATAAATAGTTTTTATATTAATATTTCTATTGTGTGTCTGTAGGAGTTAGAGCCCTGGCTCTGTCTGTAGGAGTTAGAGTTCTGGCTCTGTCTGTAGGAGTTAGAGCCCTGGCTCTGTCTGTAGGAGTAAGAGTCCTGGCTCTGTCTGTAGGAGTTAGAGCCCTGGCTCTGTCTGTAGGAGTTAGAGTTCTGGCTCTGTCTGTAGGAGTTAGAGCCCTGGCTCTGTCTGTAGGAGTTAGAGTCCTGGCTCTGTCTGTAGGAGTTAGAGCCCTGGCTCTGTCTGTAGGAGTTAGAGTTCTGGCTCTGTCTGTAGGAGTTAGAGCCCTGGCTCTGTCTGTAGGAGTAAGAGTCCTGGCTCTGTCTGTAGGAGTTAGAGCCCTGGCTCTGTCTGTAGGAGTTAGAGTTCTGGCTCTGTCTGTAGGAGTTAGAGCCCTGGCTCTGTCTGTAGGAGTTAGAGTCCTGGCTCTGTCTGTAGGAGTAAGAGCCCTGGCTCTGTCTGTAGGAGTTAGAGCCCTGGCTTTGTCTGTAGGAGTTAGAGCCCTGGCTCATGTCATGCCTTAATCTCAGTGTCCCAATATTTGGACGGGATTAAACCCCAATAACTTGCGTAACGTATACGTATATTCATATATTAAGGCCCATCTAAATCTCATTCTGGTCCAAACTGTCTTTGTCTAGAGTTTCAAGTGCTGTCATTCTGGTCCAAACTGTATTTGTCTAGAGTTTCAAGTGCTGTCATTTGTGTTTATTAGAAGTGGTAGTATATTATTAGTAAAAGCAGTAATAGCAGTAGTAGTAGAATCAATAACAATAAGCAGTATTACAAGTGTTATTTTTACTAAATTTCAGACGGTATCCTTCGACCACAATAGTTTCTCCCACTGTCAAGTAAGTCCTATAGTTTTATTATTAAATGTGCTATCCATAGCTTAATATCATGGTTCATTGTCCGGCTGCTTATGTCAGGACACTTTGTCCGGCGTGCTTATGCCATGACACTTTGTCCGGCGCTTATGCCATGACACTTTGTCCGGCGTACATATGCCATGGTTCATTGTCCGGGTGCTTATGTCATGACATTTTGTCCGGCGTGCTTATGCCCTGACACTTTGTCCGACGTATTTATGCCTTGATTCATTGTCCGGATGCTTATGTCATGACACTTTGTCCGGTGTGTTTATATCATGCCACTTTGTCCGATTACTTATGTCATGACACTTTGTTAAATTGTTAGAGTGTTTATGTCTTTGCACTTTGTCCGAGTATTTATGTCATGACACTTCGTCCGAGTGTTTATGTCATGAGACTTCGTCCGAGTGATTATGTCATGGCATTTCGTCTGAATGTTTATGACGTGGCACTTTGTCCGAGTGTTTATGTCATGACACTTTGTCCGAGTGTTTATGTCATGGCACTTTGTCCAAGTGTTTATGTCATGGCCCTTTGTGCGAGTGTTTATGTCATGACACTTTGTCCGAGTGCTTATGTCATGGCACTTCCTCCGAGTGTTTATATGTCCGAGTGTTTAACTTCGTCCGTGTGCTTATGTCATGGCACTTCGTCCGAGTGTTTATGTCTTGACACTTTGTTAAATTGTTAGAGTGTTTATGTCATGACACTTCGCCCGAGAGTTTATGTCATGACACTTCGTCCGAGTGTTTATGTCATGACACTTCGTCCGATTGATTATGTCATGACACTTCGTCCGAGTGTTTATGTCATGACACTTCGTCCGATTGATTATGTCATGGCACTTCGTCCGTGTGTTTATGTCATGGCATTTTGTGCGAGTGCTTATGTCATGACATTTTGTGCGAGTGCTTATGTCATGAAACTTTGTCCGAGGGTTTATGTCATGACACGTTGTTAAATTGTTAGAATGATTATGTCATGACACGTTGTCCGAGAGTTTATGTCATGGCACTTGATCCGAGTGTTTATGTCACGACACTTCGTCCGAGTGGTTTTTTAATGGAACTTCGTCGGAGTGGTTATGTCATGGCACTTCGTCCGAGTGCTTATGTCATGGCACTTTTTCCGGGTGCTTATGTCATGTGTTTTTTGTACGGGTGTTTATGTCATGACACTTTATCCGAGTGCCTATGTCAAGGCACTTTGTGCGAGTGTTTATGTCATCTTACTTTGTCTGAGTGTTTATGTCATGGTACTTTTTCCAAGTGCTTATGTCATGACACTTTGTCCGAGTGTTTAAGTCATGGTACTTTGTCCAAGTGTGTATGTCAGGCCACTTTGTCCTAGTGCTTATGTCATGACACTATGGCCGATTGTTTTTGTCATGGCACTTTGGCCGACTGATGTCATGGCACTTTGTCTGAGTGCTTATTTCATAACACTTTGTGCGAGTGCTTATGTCATGACACTGTTTCCGAGTGTTTATCTCATGACACTTTGTCCGAGTATTTATGTCATGGCACTTTGTCCAAGTGTGTATGTGACACTTTGTCCTAGTGCTTATGTCATGACACTTTGTCTGAGTGCTTATATCATGACACTTTGTCTGAGTGCTTATGTCATGACACTTTGTCTGAGTGCTTATGTCATGACACTGTTTCCTAGTGTTTATCTCATGACACTTTGTCCGTGTGTTTATGTCATGGCACTTTGTGCGAGTGCTTATGTCATGACACTTAATATAGTGTTTATGTCTTTGCACTTCGTCCGTGTGCTTATGTCATGACACTTAATAGAGTGTTAATGTCTTTGCACTTCGTCCGTGTGCTTATGTCATGACAGTTAATAGAGTGTTTATGTCATGGCACTTTGTCCGAGTGCTTATGTCATGACACTTAATAGAGTGTTTATGTCTTTGCACTTCGTCCGTGTGCTTATGTCATGGCACTTTTTCCGGGTGCTTATGTCATGACACTTTGTCCGAGTGCTTATATCATTTCACTTTGTCCGATTGATTATTTCATTTCACTTTGTCCGATTGATTATGTCATGGCACTTCGTCAGAGTGTTTATGTCATGGCGCTTTGTCCGAGTGCTTATGTCATGACATTTTGTCCGAGTGCTTATGTCATGTCTGAGATTATTAACTTCAGAATGATGGTTCTTTATTTGAATTATTTAAGATATGCTTTCGTCTAGTACTTAACTTGTTCAGAATGTTTATTCCAATAAAAGCTTTGAAAAACAGCCATGTCTGATATCCTCCACAACTTTGTTTCCCAGAATATAATAGGAAAATTCAGTGGAGATATTACATAGATCTGGTATAAAGTCACATGTATGTCTCATTGTTCTATTATTGTGAGTGTCTATGTAACATAACTTTCTTTCAATATAAATATATGAAAATCATCCACAGTGTTTTTTGAAAAGAAAAAGTTTGTTTGCAATTTTAGAATAAATACAAAAAAATAATAAATAAGTAAAGTTTATCATTTGAAGAGTGTGAAATTAAATGTCTTCAAAGTTTTAAATGGATCCACTGAATATATTTTGAAATATATACATATTGCAATGCAGCCCTTTAAAACATTTTGCCAATATTCATATTTGCACTCATTCTGAAATCGTAAAGAAAAAACCTCCCCATTTGTTTATGTCTATATTAAGATATACTTTAGTCTAGCTTCTGTAAATATTTGTTGTATTATATTTAAATACATATTTGACGCATATTTTATCATATAACTGTACGGTTTGCTGAGGGGTGGCCCACCCCGAACCTCACAAACCTATGACGGGGTGAATAAATGGATCACCATTAATTTGGTGATTGAAATTTAAAAAAAAAAAAAAAGGCTCGGATGAATATAATTTCCAGGCAGGGAATGTGAGCCCATGTCCCCTGTCAAGAATCCTAATCACTAATAATGTTCCTGTTGCTATAGTACCAACTGTAAGATCAAACAAATAACGTGCCTTTGGAAAATGATAATGATAACAAATGTGCAAGAGAGGCAAGTACGGTGATTGTAGTTTCAGACAGCTGGCCATTTGTTACTGAGACACACTGGATGTGTGCGCATTGACTGCGCCTCCTAGAAAAGGGAAGTTTATTCGAAATTAGACGCTGAACATATCAAGTGAATGTAAAAGTTACCTAATCAAAAAACTACCAAGATTTTAACTTTCAGCATATTAATTGCGCCATAATAATTATATGGTCGAATTTGCAATCTAAATACAACTACAGTGCAAATATTGTACCACAAATGTGTTGTGACTTTTGGGGCATGTGGTTATTACCTTCAGTACAGGTCAAACATTCTGTTACCTTTGGTGCTGAAGCAGCAGTTTTTACCTTTAGTGCAGGCATTTGTGTTACCTTTAGTCTCAAAAGTGTTACCTTTAGTGTAGCGTGTTACCTTAAGGGTTGCAACAACTTTCAGTCCCGCCAGTGGGGACAACCAGTTTTGCAAAAATAGAAACATAAGTGTTGAACATCAAGGAAAACAGGCACCCCTGACATTTCAAAAGTTTCAACGTGATCGCGTTTAGTTCGATAATTTCAAGCATTAACCAATTCGATTGATTGACTGTATGTTTATACTGTTGTAATATATTGATATTCAAAACACAATTAAAGAGGCATCACAAAAAGTAAAGCTATGGTAAAACCATTCTGAATATATATAGGGCCTACACATACATGTACATAGACTATGGTAAAAACATTCTGAATATATATACACATACATGTACATAGACTATGGTAAATCATTCTGAATATATATACACATACATGTACAAAGACTATGGTAAACCATTCTGAATATATGTACACATACATGTACATAGACTATGGTAAAACCATTCTGAATATATGTACACATACATGTACATAGACTATGGTAAAACCATTCTGAATATATATACACATACATGTACATAGACTATGGTAAAACCATTCTGAATATATATACACATACATGTACATAGACTATGGTAAACCATTCTGAATATATGTACACATACATGTACATAGTACACATACATGTACATAGACTATGGTAAAACCATTCTGAATATGTGTAGATGCATGTACATAGTCTATAGTAAATCCATCTGAATATATGTACACATACATGTACATAGACTATGGTAAACCATTCTGAATATATGTACACATACATGTACATAGACTATGGTAAACCATTCTGAATATATGTACACATACATGTACATAGACTATGGTAAATCATTCTGAATATATGTACACATACATCTACATAGACTATGGTAAAACCATTCTGAATATATGTAGATGCATGTACATAGACTATAGTAAACCATTCTGAATATGTGTACATCATTGTGAATACATGTACACATACATTTACATAGACTATTGTAAACCACTCGTAATGAATTAAATACATGGTTCTACTGCTGTACTTCAGGAAGGAGAAACACGTGCGGCTGTCGCCACCAAATGACCGATGACACCACTCAGATGTAAAACCAACTCACAGTGCGCGAAAGGCATGCATATGTATTGGAGAAGAGTGTTTTGGGGTGATTTTCATATATCCAGTGAAGTCAGTTTTACCCATGATGTCAGTATGAATGCGAATGAAAAAGTGCAAGTAAAACTAACACAGAGACAGGTATCAAGAAGAGTCCATGTACACCCAGGATTGTGTACACCCTACATTTCGTAAAATAGTCTGTGTTTGTGTATCGCCGTGTTTGTGTATCGTTTGTTAGAAAGACAACGTATTCGCACATTAATTATCCTCGTTTTGTTAGCCTGAATCCTGAAAATCAATTTATTAGGTAATAGGCATTTTCATTTTAGCATTGTGAAACTTCACATGAATACATCATTCGTTGAGATAGCCTATATGGTTGTTTGTTATTACAGACATACATGTAACTAGTAAAGCATCATTCGTTGAGATGGCCTATGTGACGGTTTGTTTGATCTTACAGTCATAATTATTTCTTAAAGAGGACAGAAACAGTAAATCTGAAAAAGACGCGCAAAAGTAAATGATAGGCACTTGATGCAATAAAACAATATCAAATTGAGACAAACTGACTACAAAATATAATATATGCACTCTTTAAAATAGCAAAAACATTAAGTTGCATCAACGTCTCTTATTTGCGTTGATTTATTAAAAACAGTCAACACTCATTAGACGTAAAGTAAAAACAAATCTCAAAGTCTTGCTTTAAATCTACAATCAAATGTCAAGTTAAAGAATAACACAAAGCTATACTGTACAAAGTATTCAATGAGGTATACATTATCAATAAAAACAACCATTACCAAATTATCAAAAATAATTATAATTTCATTTACTTATCCCAGATTTGTTGCAACAAAATTTATATTCCTGGTGCCCTTGTCCTTACTGAACTCAAAGTGTCTTTGGCGATTCAGTGCAGTACTTCCGGTTATAACATATACCGTACATTATTGGTTTGGCAGTTTGCTGTAAAAACGTATCGCGTTTTATCGAAATTATTTCGGCAACCTAAAAATCAAAATGTAACTAGAACGAATTCGACGGCACGCCATCGCAAATACCCACGTTTTCTTCACACGGGTCAATTCCCTTTAACCATGTATCCATTTTACATGTAATTGTACTCAGATCAGAAATAATACTATTTATGTTTTTCTGTATACATGTATGACACTGTAAATGAATAAAAAATGCATTTGAACTTTTGACTCCTATGGTGACCCTGGAGCAAATTATACTGATATTCCTAAAATCATTACATTTTATTGAGAAAGTAAAATAGATATTTGACCCAATTTACCTCTCTCTCTCTCCCAACCCCCACCCCCACCCAGCCCCAAAACCCCAACCTCGGCACACCTCTAAGGTTGAAACACTGACATTGTTTGATATGCTTTGTATTTTCAGAGGAGCATACTTGTATATTTGCCAAGTTTAAAAAAAAATGACACTGCAATTGAATTTTGTGTATATTATATGATGACGTCCCTTATAGACCAATCAATCTAAATTGTATTCTACGGTAGACCCGGACAAAATAGTACAGAAATAAATCTCATATTTTCAGAAACTACTGACATTGGAGAACTATAAAACCAAATTGGACAATAGATATTTGAGATATTTAGAGTTGAAGTTGAGTCCTGCTTAATCATGGATGAAATAAAATTGTTGAGTATTGATTAGCGATTTTTCCTCAGATGAGCCAGGAAATTATTCGATATTCGAGGTATGTGCGTGCGTGCGTGCGTGGGTGCGTTTGTGTGTGTGGCGGATTCAAAAAAGTACTTGAAGTTGAGGGGTTGGGGTTTGCTCTTAATATGTGATTTTTTCAGGTGGATCTTGATCAAAAATAACTTTACTTTATTTGTTGGGGTGTGTGTGGGGGGGTGGGGGATGGTGGGTGGGGGGGTCTCTTGAAAGGGGTATTGTTTTTTCAAAGGGGGCTGTGAGGGGTGAGAGGGCTGAGAAGTACTTGATAAAAAAGGGAAGATATGGGGTAAAGAACGAAAACAACTTCTGGTACTTGTTTAGAATTCCTTAGATAAAAAGAAAGAGAGAGTTTAATAAAACATCCGGAGACTGTGGTGGTGGTGGTGGTGTGAAGGGGTACTTGATTTCGGAGGTGATTCTCTTGATAGGCGGCGTCTGTTTGCGAGTAACTTTAACTTTCTAGGTTGGAAGTGGGGCGGAGTTCTGAAGTTGAGTTAAATATAATTCCTTAGTGAGGCATACGTATATAATCGGGAACAGACCATTGAAAGGTGGTGGTCCGAATTATTAATTGTGTGACCAAAATAAAACTGTGTTTGATTTTGACACGTGCAACCTCTAGAATAGTAGATATAAAAGTCGAATAGGAAATGTAGCATTCGAACAGTCAATCCAAAATACGCCTAGAAACAAACAGCAAATACAAATTAATAAAAGGCAAGATATGACATCACAAACATAAAAGGGTTGAAAATACGGATACCGCATTAGAACGGGCAGTGGCAAAAAAGGCCATGGGATTTAAACCAGGTTATAGGGTGGACCAAACCGCACTCTTACCCTCTTGTCACCCGAGTAAAAACGGAACGGTTTTAATAAAGATATCCCCGCAAGGTAATTAGTCTCTATCAAGCAAGGCAGCAAAATGTTAAATTTTGGACAGAATGGAAGTTCCTCGCTGTATACGATATGTATATATTACTACGGTGTTCCGTTCGACTGCGATGCGCGATGGTACGATAGTACGATGGACCATCGCGTCATCGCCATCGTACAATCGCCATTGTACAATCGTGACATCGCGCATCGACTTTAAACGCGACGGTACGATGGTACGATGGTCCATCGTACTATCGTACCATCGCGCATCGCAGTCGATGTGCGATGTTGCATCGCCTCCGGCTCCATCGTACCATCGCCTCATCGCCATTTAGACATGCGCATCAACACCAATTAACTTTCGTCAGAAGGCTTTGCCGCCACCAGCCACAATCATGTCGTCCGAAGAAGAAGGTAATTGATTATTGTCGGTAAGAAAACATTGCCAAAAAGTATTGTCGAAACTTTGCATCCATGATGTCCTACATTTCTGTTTGCTTTGATGTGCGCATGTCTAAACGGAAGGCGATGGAGCGATGGTACGATGGAGCAGGGGGCGATGCAACATCGCACATCGACTGCGATGGTGCGATGGTACGATGGCGATGACACGATGGTACGATGGCGATGGTACGATGTACGATGCACCATCGTACCATCGCGTTTAAAGTCGATGCCTCGCCATCGTACCACCGTACCATCGCCATCGTACCATTGCGTCATCGTACCATCGCCATCGTACCATCGTGCCATCGTCATCGTACCATCGCGTATATTACGCTAAAAAAACGAGTATAGTGTATACATGTTGAACAAAATGTACATAAATGTACTGATAAAAATAAAAATACTGATAAAAATAAGTTCAGCAAGTAAACTGCATGGCAAATTCATTTGCGCATATTATAGGCTATGCGTGGCAGAGGTCATTAACAATATAATTAATATAATAAGCAGATATATGCAGGGCATTGTGTTTGAAACGATATCTGCGAAAAAAATAAAAATGTTTTAAGCGACCTGCTTTACAGATATTATAATTTCGTTCTTTCTTCAATTAAAGGGAGGTAATTTCGTTTTTATTAAAAGTTTGGGTCGTTGACAAGGTTAGTATTCACTGATTTTGCGGTTTTTATAACGTGAAAACCAGAACCTTTATTTAGTGACGTTTAACCATGTTCTTTATCGTATTGGTATTTTTTAATACGAAATACGCTGTTTTAACTAAATTGGAGATAACTCTGATACTTACATTGGATCACACCTAATTAGTGGAAAGAGAAGATCACTCTATGTCATGCAAATGTTTTATAATACTTCACATTATAAAATAGCATTCAATTTCTTTAAGCTAAATGTACATATGGACTTATATAACATATATATATATGTGGAGACAATTTTATACCAACCACTTACCAACGGATTCGAACCCACAGCCAGACATCAACATCGACACAGCGCCTCGCCCAATAGCTGACGTGTTAGCCCACTCGGTCACCTGGTCAACCTAAAAAGATTGATTTCGGAAACCGGGTGATACTAATGCTTTACTCATATATAAGTAATCAAATAAACCAAAGTTAGTATGTTTTCAACATTTATTCCTAAAACAGTTTCGACAGAATGTTCTGTCTTTCTCAAGTAATGTTGCTAAATGAACATATAGTTACAGATATGTTTATACGACGTTACGTCAAATTAATTATGTAAAATAACAATGACCTATATAGACAATTACCTATTCATATGGAACGCCATTGCAGTCTTTGCACAGTTTCCAAAGCATATAAAGACATCTGTACAGTATATAAAGAAGTTTGCACAGCATATAAAGAAGTTTGGACATCATATTAAGAAGTTTGGACAGCATATCAAGACGTTTGCACAGTATATAAAGAACTTTGTACAACATATAATGATATATGCACCGAATAAAGTAAATTAAGGACCGCATATACTACAGAATGCACTCAGTATAATGAACTTATTCATGCAAAGACAGCCATGGCGTTCCATATATTCATATATATATATATATATATATATATATATATATATATCCCTTTATTATATATACCTGAATTCACAGTATCCCCAGATCCGGCACCTTTCATTGTCACTGTCTCAATGTAGCTGTGTGTGGTTGAACGCTTAAATGTGTCCCACTCATATGAGCTATAATTGTATGTATGTATGCGTCTATATGTTAATTGTGCCTTCAGACGAGTGTGTTATGATGTAGAGATACAGTTTATCAACGTGTGTTGCAACTACCTTTAATAAGGAGTGAATATATACGCTTGATTTCTGTGTATCTCGTCATAGCTAGGCGCCCTGCCGTAGTTCGTCCGAAGGTTGTCTGTCCTTGGTAGTTCACAAATATTTCTCCCCATATATAATTCTGCCTTGTGAACATGAATCTCTTACGAGATCCCAATTTCGAAAGTTGCCGTAGTGAGTTCAAATTCTCTCCCTTTATTATATATACCTGAATTCACAGTATCCCCAGATCCGGCACCTTTCATTGTCACTGTCTCAATGTAGCTGTGTGTGGTTGAACGCTTAAATGTGGCCCACTCATATGAGCTATAATTGTATGTATGTATGCGTCTATATGTTAATTGTGCCTTCAGACGAGTGTGTTATGATGTAGAGATACAGTTTATCAACGTGTGTTGCAACTACCTTTAATAAGGAATGAATATATACGCTTGATTTCTGTGTATCTCGTCATAGCTAGGCGCCCTGCCGTAGTTCGTCCGAAGGTTGTCTGTCCTTGGTAGTTCACAAATATTTCTCCCCATATATAATTCTGCCTTGTGAACATGAATCTCTTACGAGATCCCAATTTCTAAAGTTGCCGTAGTGAGTTCAAATTCTCTCCCTTTATTATATATACCTGAATTCACAGTATCCCCAGATCCGGCACCTTTCATTGTCACTGTCTCAATGTAGCTGTGTGTGGTTGAACGCTTAAATGTGGCCCACTCATATGAGCTATAATTGTATGTATGTATGCGTATATATGTTAATTGCGCCTTCAGACGAGTGTGTTATGATGTAGAGATACAGTTTATCAACGTGTGTTGCAACTACCTTTAATAAGGAGTGAATATATACGCTTGATTTCTGTGTATCTCGTCATAGCTAGGCGCCCTGCCGTAGTTCGTCCGAAGGTTGTCTGTCCTTGGTAGTTCACAAATATTTCTCCCCATATATATATATATATTTATTTATTTATAATCCTCAGACCGGGGTAAAAGAAAATCCGTGTATGCAATTGAAAAGGGGTCATGCGTTACATGACCCAATATCATTTTGTTTTTGTCATTTTTTTTTAAAAACAAACTCTATAATATGATGAAACACAATATAAATGTTTAATGATTAAACCAAGCACACTCTCATACAACCTTTTGTTCTTACTATACAATAAGATATAAACTCATAATGCACTATACAACAAGATATATACTCATAATGCATATACAAAACACAATTTCAAAAATTAAATAAAAATGACAATGGTCACATAAACGACCAAAAATGTGTAAGGGGCTCGTAAGAATACGCCAAAAACGTGGGTGAAACTCTAGAATGATGGACCTTGAATGAAACGACATCGCAATGATATACTATGTATATACAAATAAATGAGCAACATATATAGTGGATGCGACATTTAAATCTCCACTCCAGGCAATACGCAAGTAAGTATTATTGAAAACTGATGGAACCAGTCCCAAGCCCAAGCAGGGGACTGCGTCAGTTTTGACGTTAGTGATCTCCCTTCATACAACGAATGTTATTATCAGCCAATTATAACATGTTACTATGGTATATGCCTGTGTATAAAATGGTCAAGATAAAATGAGGTAAACAAACATTATGTTTTTATATACAACTGGAATACATATGCAGTATATATAAAAAATATATGCAGGATTCCAGCTAGCTCTGAGACATTGGGGAGGTTGAGGATAATTCAAATTGATTGAAAATATAGACTGACATACTTCAGTGCTCTCAGAACTTGTTGTAAGCCCAAGCAGACAGTGTGTTCTGAAACTACTTAAGAGTAAAACTCACTAACTGCAAGCCCAAGCAGACAGCAGTAAGATGCATTCTCATACAACGACTATATAATGACCATACTGGAACGTTACAAGATAGTCATTATATAGTCGTTCCAAGATGGTCATTATACAGTTATTCCAATGTGGTCATTATATGGTCGTTCCAATGTGGTCATTTTATAGTCATTCCAGTACGGTCATTATATAGTCGTTCCAATGTGGTCATAATATAGTCGTTCCAGTATGGTCATTGTATAGTCGTCACAGTATGGTCATTATATAGTCGTTCCAATGTGGTCATAATATAGTCGTTACAATGTGGTCATTATATAGTCGTGCCAATGTGGTCATTATATAGTCGTTCTAATGTGATCATTATATAGTCGTTCCAATGTGGTCATTACATAGTCGTTCCAATGTGGTCATTACATAGTCGTTCCAATGTGGTCGTTATACAGTCTATCTAGTATAATCATTATATATAATGACCACATTAAAGCGACTATATAATATCCATACTGGAACGACTATATAATGACCATCTTAACACGACTATATAATGACCATACTGGAGCCACTATATAATGACCATCTTGGAACGATATATTATGGCCACATTGGAACGACTATATAATGTCCATACTGGAACGACTATATAATGACCATCTTAACACGACTATATAATGACCATACTGGAACAACTATATAATGACCGTACTGGAACAACTATAGAATGACCATCTTGGAACGACTATATTATGGCCACATTGGAACGACTATATAATGTCCATACTGGAACGACTATATAATGACCATCTTAAAACGACTATATAATGACCATACTGGAACAACTATATAATGACCATACTGGAACAACTATATAATGACCATCTTGGAACGACTATATTATGGCCACATTGGAACGACTATATAATGTCCATACTGGAACGACTATATAATGACCATCTTAACACGACTATATAATGACCATACTGGAACAACTATATAATGACCATACTGGAACGACTATATTATGACCACATTGAAGCGACTATATAATGACCACCTTAACACGACTATATAATGACCTTACTGGAACAACTATATAATGACCATACTGGAACGACTATATTATGACCACATTGGAACGACTATATAATGACCACATTGGAACGACTATATAATGTCCATACTGGAACGACTATGTAATGTCCTTACTGGAACGACTATATAATGACCACATTGGAACGAATATATAATTTCCACATTGGAACGACTATATAATGACCACATTAGAACAACTATATTATGACCACATTGGAACGATTATATTATGACCACATTGGAACGAATATATTATGACCACATTGGAACGATTATATTATGACCACATTGGAACGACCATATTATGTCCATACTGGAACGACCATGTAATGTCCATACTGGAACGACTATATAATGACCACATTGGAACGAATATATAATTTCCACATTGAAACGACTATATAATGACCACATTGGAACGACTATATTTTGACCACATTGGAATGACTATATAATGACCGTTTTAGAACGACTATATAATGACCAACACCGGAACGACTATATAATGACCATACTAGAACTACTATATAATGTCCATTCTGGAACGACTATATAATGACCATCTTGGAACGGCTATATAATGACCATCTTGGAACGACTATATAATGACCACATTGGAACGACTATATAATGACCATCTTGGATCGACTATATAATAACCATACTGGAATGACTATATAATGACCATTTTAGAAGGACTATATATTGACCAAAATGGTACGAATATATAATGACCATACCGGAACGATTATATATTGACCATCTTGGAAATATAATGACCACATTGAAACGACTATGATAATGACCATCTTGGAACGACTATATAATGTCCATACTGGAACGACTATATAATGACCATCTTGGAACGACTTTATAATGACCATACTGGAATGACTATATAATGACCATCTTAGAATGACTATATAATGACCACAATGATACGAATATATATTGACCATACCGGAAAGACTATATATAGACCATACTAGAACTCCTATATAATGTCCATTCTGGAACGGCTATATAATGACCATCTTGGTACGACTATATAATGACCACATTGGAACGACTATATAATGACCACATTGGAACGACTTTATAATGACCATACTGGAAAGACTATATAATGACCACATTGGTACGACTATGATAATGGCCACATTGGAACGCTTATATAATGTCTTTACTGGAACGAATATATAATGACCGTACTGGAACAACTTTATAATAACCACATTGGAACGACTATATAATGACCACATTGGAACGACTTTATAATGACCATACTGGAATGACTATATAATGACCTTCTTACAATGACTATATAATGACCACAATGATACGAATATATAATGACCATACCGGAAAGACTATATATAGACCATCTTGGAACGACTATATAATGACCACATTGGTACGACTATGATAATGGCCACATTGGAACGCCTATATAATGTCTTTACTGGAACGACTATATAATGACCATACTGGAACGACTATATTATGGCCATACTGGAACGACTATATAATGTCTTTACTGGAACGACTATATAATGACCATACTGGAACGACTATATTATGGCCACATTGGAACGACTATATAATGACCATACTGGAACGACTATATTATGGCCACATTGGTACGACTATGATAATGGCCACATTGGAACGCCTATATAATGTCTTTACTGGAACGACTATATAATGACCATACTGGACGACTATATTATGGCCATACTGGAACGACTATATAATGTCTTTACTGGAACGACTATATAATGACCATACTGGAACGACTATATTATGGCCACCTTGGAACGACTATATAACGAACAAATTGGAACGATATATAATGACCACATTGGCACGACTATATAATGACCATACTGGAACGACTATATTATGGCCACATTGGAACGACTATATAATGATCACATTGGCACGACTATATAATGACCACATTGGCACGACTATATAATGACCAAATTGGAACGACTATATAATGACCATATTGGAACGACTATATACTGACCACATTGGCACGACTATATAATGACCATACTAGAACGACTATACAATGACCGAATTGGAACGACTATATAATGACCATACTGGAACGACTATATAATGACCACATTGACACGACTATATAATAACCAAATTGGAAAGACTATATAATGACCATACTGGAACGACTATATAATGACCACATTGGCACGACTATATAATGACCATACCGGAACGATTATATATTGACCATCTTGGAAATATAATGACCACATTGGAACGACTATGATAATGGCCACATTGGAACGACTATATAATGTCCATACTGGAACGACTATATAATGACCATACTGGAACGACTATACAATGACCACATTGGCACGACTATATAATGACCAAATTGGAACGACTATATAATGACCATACTGGAACGGCTATATAATAACCACATTGGCACGACTATATAATGACCATACCGGAACGATTATATATTGACCATCTTGGAAATATAATGACCACATTGGAACGACTATGATAATGGCCACATTGGAACGACTATATAATGTCCATACTGGAACGACTATATAATGACCATCTTGGAACGACTATATAATGACCATACCGGAACGATTATATATTGACCATCTTGGAAATATTATAACCACATTGGAACGACTATATAATGACCACATTGGCACGACTATATAATGGCCATCTTGGAACGATTATATTATGACCACATCGGAACGATTATATAATGACCACATTGGAACGACTATATAATGACCATACTGGAAAGACTATATATTGACCATCTTGGAACGACTATATAATGACCACATTGGTACGACTATGATAATGGCCACATTGGAACGCTTATATAATGTCTTTACTGGAACGACTATATAATGACCGTACTGGAACAACTTTATAATGACCACATTGGTACGACTATATAATGACTATACTGGAACGACTATGTAATGACCATACTGAACGACTATATACTGACCACATTGGCACGACTATATAATGACCATCTTGGAACGACTATATAATGACCACATTGGCACGACTATATAATGACCATACTGGAACGACTATATAATGACCAAATTGAAACGACTATATAATGACCATACTGAACGACTATATACTGACCACATTGGCACGACTATATAATGACCATACTGGAACGACTATATTATGGCCACATTGGAACGACTATATAATGACCAAATTGAAACGACTATATAATGACTATACTGAACGACTATATACTGACCACATTGGCACGACTATATAATGACCACATTGGAACGACTATATAATGACCACATTGGCACGACTATATAATGACCAAATTGGAACCACTATATAATGACCAAATTGAAACGACTATATAATGACCATACTGGAACAAGATTTGAAATAATGCACGAAACCAATTTAGTTTTAATCGGGACTATTTTACTACAAAACTAATACGTACTTAGTTCTTCTCACAATCGATACGCATATGTAAACATTTCAAACCGAAGCTCGATAGCAGAAAATTACTAAAAAAAAATAACTCATAGAAAAAAACAATTGAAATTATTTAATATAGGTCTATATTTCACGCAAAAGGATTTATTATAAACATCGTCATAACTTTTTGAATAATCACGTGACCTAACCGTTTGCCCTACTTCCTTTGACGTTGACAGAGTCAAATGAGGAACGAGTGTACTCTGGGTAGAGATTGGTCGCTCTATTGTTATAACTGTGGATTATTTTTTCACGAATCAACAGTTGATTCCTTTGTTAGCGGTTTACACGGTCTGTGTTGGAAGAAGAAATTGTATTCTTCTTCTAACACAGACTGTGTAAATGGCGGCAATATACCATCAAAGTTCACATGTGAATTTTTCCCTATTGATCGTTTTGATCATTATCACACCGACAAATCGCAACTTCTCGGAAATGCCATTAATTGCGTAATAATAGCATGGCTGTGAAAATAACTTTCTTAAAATATATTTAAAACGGATTATGAAAAATGTAAACAGGATTTAAATTGACCTTTTTCGGAATGAAGCTCATGTGTGAACTGTTGCAGTAGTATACCTAATTGACGGAATAAAGTGCATGTGTGAAGTATGCCGGTAGTGTATGTAGATCTTTACGTATGGACATTGTAAAGATGTTAAAAACAAGAATACTAACCTTTCAGTTTGGTAGTTGGTAGTTAAGCCCGGTAGTTATCACATGAAGAAAATGAAATAAAAGTCTTGTAAAACGTTGCATTACAGTTTCTTAAATATTGTTTATCAGTACCTTTAAATGGTCCCTCATATATACATGTCAATAACTGACAAATGGAATCCAGCCTTTTACTTATGTACACAGTAGTAGTATTAACAGTGTCCTTTAAACGATCATAATCAGATGACATATCGTCCCACAAGAAAGCAGATTTGCTGTAAAGATTTTTTGGAGGAGTTTTCTTCTTCGATTTCCGTTTGACTTTTCTTCCATCCTTTTCTGGGAAATAGCCTGGTAGACAGCACACTGCATTCCGTTTAGAAAGTTTGTATATTGCTGGCTGTTCGATTTTAGGGATGGCCCCTTTATCTTCAGTACCCGGACCCTGTTTTGGCAGCGAATGTGTGTCCGGAGCAAGCACTTGTTGAGGTTCAGAATCGGACTCAGACGATGAAGAGAACAATAGCATTCGTAGCAAACTGGTAGGTCGGCTATGCGGCATACTTTCCACAGAAGACTTCTTGGGTTCAGACGAAGCTTCAGACGAAATGACTACAATGTCGGATTCCTGTGATGGCTCTGGTGCAAGGTTATTGTCTGATTCGACATCAGTTGCGTCCGGGAATACTCTTCTATTATTCACATACTCCAAACTCCAACTGCTGAAAAGCGGACTGGTGCACGTATAACTTGGCTTACTTCTAAACCTCTCGTAGAAGATTAAAGAAGCGCCTGTACACATCTCCTCCCTCACTTCTCTACATAATCTCTGCCATGTGACCTTCGAACTGTGTGCACTTCGTCCATGCCAAATGGTCTTTTGCGAGTTGCCAAGTACCTTCTATCCGGTTTGTGTGACACACAATCCGATTTCCAGTTACGGTATCAACATACATTTTCTTGAATGTATAGTTGTGCAACACCGTAAAATGGCGATATCCTTCCGCGTTAAGTTTACAGTACGCCGACCATCCATCGGAGTAGATGGTAGCGCCCCGCTTCACGTGTCGTTTGATCAGTTCCATTAGTGTTTTTTCTTGGCGATCTTTCACAGGATATAAGATGATTGAGTTGCTCCTTCTTTGCACCATTCCGAAGACCCAGACTTTAACACCAACGTTAGGGTTGCCTTTGTGGTATTTTACTTTCCTTCCAAAAAGGGAATCATCGATTTCTAATTCACCGTCTAACTGCCGTGTCTTAATGTGGCGGTGTAAATTTTCTTTAAAGCTACAGAGTCTCTATATCAATCGATTTTTTTTATTTGTAACTTCATGTTCACCAGCTAATGTCGAAATCGGGTATTTAAGCGAGCAAATATAACGCAGGACATCATTCATCGACCAGTGCACATCGTACCTGTACACAGGTAACATGATTTACAGAAGAAAAAAAAGCCTCTTTCGGTAATCGAACACACGACCTTCTGATTTCAACTCAGGTGCTCTATCCACTGAGCTATAACACTTCTTGAGAAAATGGTATACAAACTACCATTTATTATGAGGCAAAATAACATCATATTTGAACTCAACTCAAGTGAATCCATAGATATATAGTCCATCTTGTCGAACGTGTAAATTAACATTGCCTGGTGTAATGTTATCAATATTAAACTAATATTCCGCCTCAAAACAACCATATCTTGACTTGCTATTTAGCGCTTGATGAGTTTGTGTGTGCGCTAGTTATTACGTAATGCCTATTTAGTGTTAATAATGCTAGAACATACCAATAGATACTCGTGGTCTAGTGGTTAAATGTACGGCCATCAAAACGTAAAGGCGCAACGGCAGTGGTTCAAATCCCGTTCCGTGCAAGACTTTCTTTTTATCACATATATTCTGAAGCCGTATATTTATCAGTGTTACCTGTAAGAAGGCAAATAAAAATGTGATATTTTACGCATCGATTTCTGCCTTATATAGTCGAGGGGTGTTCTTCGATTTGAAACTACTACACACGCGACTCATTTGAAACTACTACACACGCGACTCATTCATATTCACCCCCCAGTCGGTGGTGGGGTGTTAAGAATCAACCGACTGCTCGTTACTTAGCAGAGGGGTAGAACCCCCCCGAAATGTAACCCACCTGTTGACCGTGGGTGGCGACCCGTGTCGTTGGAGAAGGGAGTCCTGGTGGTTGAGTGGCGTGGAGATCTGGTAGTTATCTCCACGTTGCAACACACCACTTTGGTCCGGACTTCAACTAGACGGGCGGTCAGATTTGGCCCGATCTGATCGATCGGTTTGTCACGCCAGCTATAAGAGATCCGACCTTATTATTCAGACAGTACCAGTACACTGTATCTTAACTTACTTTTTATATTGTTCTACTTTAAACATTACATAGATAGGGTCCTTTATGGCGGTGGCGCACGGGCTAATCATGTATTTCAAAACGCTATATGGCTATACTTGTGCCACTTTTTAAGCGGAACATAAGTGCGGCTCTTTGACTTTTTAGTTAAAGGGTTATGTCCGCTGGGTGGTATGGGGGGTCTGATGCGTTAGCTTTATATGAGTATACCTTCTACGTATTCTTGGCATTTTGCTGTTGGATATCCACAGCAAATGTCCCCTTGTTGGACTCCGAGGTGGGTGAGAAGCGTGGAAGATGAATTCTTAACGCCACATCATGGCATCACAAAACGCACAAACTACTAACAAACGAAAAAAAACAGAACATGAATCTGATACTGAGGAACCAGTGATTAACCAGTCCTTTCCTCGTTTTCTTATTATCGAATCAGAAGAAGGGGAAAGGCCTGTTGCAGATATGTCACCTTTTGTCATAGAGAAAACTGTCCATTCCATTGCTGGACATGTTAAACAAATCAAAAAATTAAAGAACAAAACTCTTCTTATTGAAACAGAAAAAAAATCTCATTCGGATAATTTACTCACTATTAAACAAATTGTAAACACAAAAGTCAAATGCTACCCTCACTCCTCTTTGAACATCTCCAAAGGCGTCATCAGGTGCCCGGATCTCTCCGGAGTACCTGAAGACGAAATTATTCACGAGCTTGCGCCACAGTTGGTAACTGCGGCTCGCCGAATAACCATAAAGAGGAATGACAAAATTATCAGTACAAATACTATCATCCTCACATTTTCAACACCCGTCTTACCAAAAACAATAAAGGTGGCATATCTGCAATTGCATGTTGACGCCTACATTCCAAACCCGTTACGTTGCTACAACTGCCAAGGCTTTGGGCACCACAACTCCAGGTGTACTAAAGAAGAACGTTGTGGTAAATGTGGCGAGTCTGCATTCAAGCATAACGAACCAGATTGTCCTAACGACCTCAAATGTACCAACTGCGGTCTGGGACATCACGCAAATTCAAAATTATGTGAAAAATTTAAAAAAGAAAAAGAAATCATAACAGTTAAATATACACAAAACATTCCCTTTCCAGAAGCACGGAAATTGATAGAAGAAAAATATAAAATTTCAAGTCCGACCTCTTACGCATCTATTCTCAAAACAAAAGCAACACACACAGAATGCAGGGATGCAGGTACGCAATACGAACCACAGTCAGAAATTCAAAATACAAAGAATATTTCCTCAGTATCAAATCCAAACAAAAGTCAACAAACACAACTTAACAAGCCAAAATTAAACTTTTCACCTAATCAAACTTTTACATTTAAATCAAACACAAAACCGGCAGGCTCTGGCAATGTCAAGAGCATGTCAATTTCTCAGAATTGGAAAGAGGGTTCTTCTAAGACTGTGAAGTCTAGAAGTTCACCAGTCGTGAAGCCTAATACATCCTCGGTTGGAAGGCCTGGTGCTGCTCCGGCTAAGGAAGTTGGAAAGCCTAGTGCTGCTCCAACTAAGGAAGTTGGAAAGCCTAGTGCTTCTCCAACTGGGGAGCACAAGGAGCAGCCAAAGGTGTCTAATGGCCCTATTGAGCTGCATAACAAATTCGAACAGCTTATGGACATTTCAGAGCCGGCAGCTGCACTGCCACTTCCATCCTCTCATGAAAGGTTAGTTGAGGTGCCACTTCAGCTGACTTCTTCCGGGGAGGAGGATCCATCAGTGGAGATGTCGCTGCTTGAGTCTCCTAAGACCTCTCCTAAATCTAAGGCCAAAAATAAAAACAAAATTAAAAATCGCCTTAGCGCTAAATAATGGGTAAAACTAATAAGATCATTCAATGGAATTGTCGAGGTTTGAAACCAAATTATGATGAAATCAGCTTAATTTTAAATGAACACAACCCTATTGCCTTTTGTCTTCAAGAAACATTCTTGAAGACAAGTGATAATGTATCTTTTAAACAATACTCACTATACAATCATATATGTGATACCGGGGACAGGGCCACTGGTGGAGTTTCGATAATCGTTAATCGAAACATTCCTCACAGACCTGTTGCGTTGAAAACAAATTTGCAAGCTATTGCAGTCAGTGTTACTATGCACAGAGTCATAACAATATGTTCCTTATATTTACCACCTAGTTCTTCACTAGACCCTAAAGATCTAAATCACCTAGTTGCACAATTGCCATCACCTTTTATACTCTTGGGCGATTTAAATGCACACAACTACATCTGGGGTTGTAAAGATATAAACGATAAAGGCAAGAAAATTGAGGATTTCTTAGCCAAAAACAATTTGTGTCTTTTTAATAATAAGTCACATACTTACTTACATCCTGCTACAGGCTCTCATTCTTCCATTGATTGAACAATATGCGATCCAACGCTTTTGATGGATTTTTCGTGGAGTGTTGGAGACGACCTCTGTGGAAGTGACCACTTCCCCATATTTCTTGAAAATATCGGCCCTCCACTTCTCGAAAAAGCGCAACGATGGAAACTTCGCAAGGCTGATTGGTCTACGTTTCAATCTCTTTGCGAGGAACAATTAAAGCCTTCCGTTTTCGAGGATGTCGAAGACGCAACTGCTCTTTTTACCAAAACTCTTCACGATATAGCTGATCAAACCATTCCAAAAACCTCGGCAGATCCTAAACGCCCACATAAACCATGGTACGACGATGACTGCAAAAAGGCAGTCAGCGATCGTAAAGCTGCATTAAATAATTTTAACTTGCGGCCAACTCAAACAAATTTAGATAACTTTAGACTTTTTCGTGCGAAAGCCCGTCGTACTATTAAGGATAGCAAGAGGAAATCCTGGAGAACTTACATCTCTAGGCTGAATTCTCGCTCATCTCTTAAGAAGACATGGGACATGGTCCGGAAAATAAGTGGTAAAGGTAATTCTAGTACTGTAAATCATCTTAAAACAGATAATGGAGATATAATATCTGTCAAAGATATTGCAAACACTTTGGCAGAAACTTTTTCAAAAAATTCTTCTTCTGAAAATTGTCAACCAAATTTTCTGAAAAATAAGAAACAAAAAGAACAGAAGAAGCTGAACTTTAAGTCGAAAAACTTGGAAAAATACAATAAACTATTCACTCTCAAAGAACTTCGAGAGTCCCTTAAAAAGGCTCATGATACATCAGCTGGTCCTGATGATATCCATTATCAATTACTAAAACATTTACCTGAATCCTGTCTCTCTACCCTTCTTGATATATTTAATAAGGTTTGGGTGACGGGAATCTTCCCCGATTCTTGGCGGGAAGCAATCGTTATTCCAGTCCCCAAACCTGGAAAGGATCATACGGACCCAATAAATTATCGCCCAATCGCTTTAACGAGTTGTATATGTAAAACCATGGAACGAATGATTAATGAGAGACTCGTTTGGTACCTGGAGTCCAACAAACTGATAACAAAGTATCAAAGTGGATTCCGGCGCCAACGAGGCACAACAGACAATCTCATACGATTTGAATCGTTTATTAGGGAAGCTTTCATAAGAAAAGAACATTTAGTCGCTGTATTTTTTGACTTGGAGAAAGCTTATGATACTGCATGGAAGTACGGTATTATGAATGATCTACATGACATTGGTCTTAGAGGCCGATTACCCATTTTTATAGAGAAATTCTTAGATGATAGACAGTTTCGTGTCCGAATGGGTTCAACCCTCTCTGATATTCATGAACAGGAGATGGGTGTTCCACAGGGCAGTATACTATCTGTCACACTTTTTAATATAAAGATTAACAGTATAGTAAAATGCATCAATCCAGGTGTGGATTGTTCGCTATATGTTGACGACTTTGTTATATGTTATCGTGCAAAAAACATGAATACTATCGAGAGACAATTACAACAATGTCTCAATAAACTTCAGACCTGGTCTGATGAAAATGGTTTTAAATTTTCTAAATCTAAAACTAATTGTATGCACTTTTGTCAACTTCGTAAACATCATGAAGACCCTCATCTAACACTGGATGGGTCACCAATACCAGTAGTGGATGAGACAAAATTCCTTGGTCTTATTTTCGACCGTAAATTAACGTTTATACCACACCTTAAATACTTGAAGGCCAAATGCCTTAAAGCTCTTAATTTACTTAAAGTTGTTGCAAACACTAATTGGGGAGCAGATCGAAAAGTCCTCTTGCGACTTTACAGATCTCTTATCAGATCCAAGCTGGACTACGGCTCAATAGTATATGGATCGACTCGCAAGTCGTACTTGCAGATGCTCGACCCTATACATAATCAAGGATTACGACTCGCCTTAGGTGCCTTTCGTACATCACCAGCCGAAAGTCTATATGTTGAAGCCAATGAACCATCACTGTCTCACAGACGAGACAAATTAGCTCTTCAATACGCCATTAAATTAAAGTCTAACCCTTCAAACCCAACTTTCGCTAATGTTTTTAATCCAAGTTGTGAACCTCTTTTTGATCGAAAACCGAAGGCCATTCGACCATTTGGTCTTCGTATTAAACCGAAATTAAGAGACACTGAAATCAACCTAAATTTGGTTGCCAAGTACAAAGTACCACAAATTCCACCGTGGACTTTGGAAACTCCAACAATTATTTTTGATCTTTGTAATAATAACAAATCCAGTACAGACCCTACTGTCTTTCAAAGCAAATTTAATGAAATTAAATCGAAATACAGTAACTTTCAACATATCTACACAGATGGCTCTAAAGATGGAGATAAGGTAGCTGCAGCAGCTGTTGTTCACAAACACAGCATAAAGAGCCGCCTGCCTGACAAGGCCTCTATCTTTTCAGCTGAACTTAAGGCAATTGAACTTGCCTTAAATTATATTCAGGAATCTGATGATGACCATTTTGTAATCTTTTCTGATTCCCTTTCATCTCTTCAAGCACTGGGTAATATGAAACATGATAACCCAGTTGTGCTTCAACTTTTAGAAAAGTACAATTCTCTTATAATTGATAATGTTATTATTTTCTGCTGGCTTCCAAGCCATGTAGGAATACGTGGTAATGATAGAGCTGATAGTGCTGCTAAGGCAGCATTAGATTTACATATAACTAATACCAAATTACCTTATACTGATTTTAAAAGTTGTATTAACACATATATTCGTAACTCTTGGCAAGCCGCTTGGGATTTGTCAGTTAACAATAAACTCCATCCAATTAAACCGTTACTCGGAGAATGGCGTTCTTCTAGTAGACCCATTCGTCGAGAGGAAGTTGTCCTAGCCCGGTGCAGGATAGGGCATACACGTTATACTCATTCATATTTATTACAAGGTGAGCAATTACCGGAATGTATACCCTGCTTTGCACCGTTAACGGTCAAACACATCTTATTGGAATGTGTAGACTTTGATCCTATGCGTCAAAGGTACTACAATGTTAATACTATGAAAGAGTTATTTGATACTGTAGATTTTAGTCTTGTTTTAGATTTCCTGAAAGAGATCAGACTATATAAATCATTGTAATGTGTTCTTATATATATTTACTTGTTTATATACCCGTTGACGGGCATTTATTGATTTACATACATAGTTTATATTCACCTTATCATCCCTTATTTTCATTTTATTTTTAATAGATTTATCTTTATATATTTACATTAATTTTTAATTAATACTTCATTTTTCATATTTCTTTTGCGCACAATATGACCTATTTATGTGTCGACGTGCCGTAAAACACCATTTATTCATTCATTCATATTCATGAGTTATTACTAGTTAAAATAGAGACTCTGTAGCTTTAAATAACTCTGTAAGAAAGCTGAACTAGTTAACTGCCATACTGCCGTAACTGATTCGGCACATCTGAGCACATAGTAACAACGAATGTTTGTCTAAGTAACACTTGATGAAAAGAAATATGTCCTGATACGTTAAGTTCGATCTCTCAAACCAAGACCATGTTCTCACTGGAAACGTATGTCTCCTATCAACTGCGTACACGTATCCATCCGCCACTGTGTTGTGAACTCGCAATGACGCAATGCCTTCTCAATGTATACACGGATTGTTAAAGTCCTCCACAGTTATCGAACACATCCAGCAATTCCCTGTATGACCCACACAGCTTCCATGTTTCTCTTAGGCGGCATTATCACGGAATAAAGCTGGCTATGTTCTATGATAGATATGTGCATATATTATATATATATATATATATATATATATATGGGGAGAAATATTTGTGAACTACCAAGGACAGACAACCTTCGGACGAACTACGGCAGGGCGCCTAGCTATGACGAGATACACAGAAATCAAGCGTATATATTCACTCCTTAATAAAGGTAGTTGCAACACACGTTGATAAACTGTATCTCTACATCATAACACACTCGTCTGAAGGCACAATTAACATATAGACGCATACATACATACAATTATAGCTCATATGAGTGGGCCACATTTAAGCGTTCAACCACACACAGCTATATTGAGACAGTGACAATGAAAGGTGCCGGATCTGGGGATACTGTGAATTCAGGTATATATAATAAAGGGAGAGAATTTGAACTCACTACGGCAACTTTCGAAATTGGGATCTCGTAAGAGATTCATGTTCACAAGGCAGAATTATATATGGGGAGAAATATTTGTGAACTACTAAGGACAGACAACCTTCGGACGAACTACGGCAGGGCGCCTAGCTATGACGAGATACACAGAAATCAAGCGTATATATTCACTCCTTAATAAAGGTAGTTGCAACACACGTTGATAAACTGTATCTCTACATCATAACACACTCGTCTGAAGGCACAATTAACATATAGACGCATACATACATACAATTATAGCTCATATGAGTGGGCCACATTTAAGCGTTCAACCACACACAGCTATATTGAGACAGTGACAATGAAAGGTGCCGGATCTGGGGATACTGTGAATTCAGGTATATATATATATATATATATATATGGGGAGAAATATTTGTGAACTACCAAGGACAGACAACCTTCGGACGAACTACGGCAGGGCGCCTAGCTATATATATATATATATAAAACAACCTTCTTCATGACGATTATTTTATATACAATTTAACGAAAACGACGTCACGTCACAGCAATGATGTCGTGTTGTGGCGCTAATTCTAACGTCACTCTTTTGTGTTCAGTCCATACGGCTTAAATGTCCGATGTTTCTTTTTCCTTAGTGCCTCTATGGTTTTTCGGTATGTATCATCACCGTAAAGTTTCTCAAGACCCATGATACCGAAGTCGGCAATGTTGTGCCCGTCTGCTCTAAAGTAGTTTGCCACTGGATCGTCGTATCCAGTTCTAATACTCCGTCGATAGATATAGCAGTTGCCTTTGCCTGTCTCCGCACATTTGTGACACTAAATGATACATGTATATATCTTCTTTCCAGTTCCACGTGCATGTTTATTGTGAACGCAAATTTCAAGGCTATTATGCATGGCACTTCCATTTGCCCATGTCGTTGTCGTGCATAATTGCCTTCACTTATTTGCTCGTGCAAAGTGGCCAACACGCAAACACATAACGTGTATCACTTAGTGCAAAAAAATCACGAACACGAATCGCCCATACACTTCTCAAAACTGCTAACTACACCGCTCACGTTTTATACACTTTTCAAAACAGCCAACTACACCGATTTAAAATATGAATAATTTTGTTAATATCATTATTTCATAGTTGTTTGTAATTAAATAAACAAATAACACAAATCTGCACTATATGAGACAAATTTTTATTTTATTGAAAAACATTCAACCCATCGATATATATAACCCAAAACGTGAGCGGTGTAGTTAGCAGTTTTGAGAAGTGTATATACTTACTTTAATGTCCGTGATGCATGAATGTATCTTCGTACAGTACCGTGTAAGTATTCATACATTGTTGCACACATTATAGGCATACAGATTGTAGTGTAAGATGGTCGATATTGAATATATGTATACTAACTATATTTATCCACAAACACCCTATTGTAGTACATGTATTTATCCATAAACACTCTATTCAAAAGACCGCAACATTGAATATCGTCGCCTTATACACTACCGGAGTAGTTCACACATGCCCTTTATTTCATCAATAATACATTTAAAGACACTTACCTAGCTACCCCCAAAACATTGATAAACCCCATGTTTTGCTAGTATCGTAGCTCCCGAAGAAAACCCTCTTCCCGCGGAATACTTCCCTTTGAGAGGCATTATAAAACCACATCGCCGCCTTATACGGATTTGGACCACCATTATTTTCACATAGACTAATGTTAGCTCTACACAGAATAACACTTACCCTCATGCTCCGTGACACTTCAAATATCCATTAAAATGTATATACGTGACGACAAAACACAAAAATAGCAAAATAACAATGACCATAACTGCTCTATGCACCAGCATTTGGCTCAAAATGAAAGTAGATGACGTTTTTTCACAACAACAGCCGAACGACACGTCATTTTGTTTAAAATCTTACCTCATACAAAGTAGTATCACTCAGCACTCTGATGACTGATTCCTTTGCTTTTTGCACCCATATCTTCGGAAATCTATCCTCAAAACAAAAACAGTAAATATTATACAATTATGGACTTTTCAGCTGTTATACATGATGTGATATGCACCAAAAAAATCATTATTGACCGAGGCGATAGCCGAGGTCAATAATGATTTTTTGGTACATATCAACATCATGTATAACAGCTGAAAAGTCCATAACTGTTTTATTATATAACCCTCAATTTACAATTATATAAAACAGGTCAATATCAAAAAAACAATTATATAAAACAGGTCAATATCAAAAAAACAGGTCAATATCAAAAAAACAGGTCAATATCGCTAGATATTTTTTCTAAAAAATTACTTTTTAGCCAATGAAAACGCGTCTATTTATAGGTTATATAATAAACTCTTTTATGTACTAAATCAATTACACAGTCCCAAATAAAACCACTGATGGTACTACTTTCGAGTAATACCATTTTCAACGTTTGACCTCTCTGGTTACCGGTCCAAGTCCTATATGGAACCAATCCTACAGTTTTTGGAATTGAAAGTAGGTATTTGTACTCACCAACATTCAACTCTGATGAATCCAAAATATGGAATCGGTGACTCCAACAGTGTATCCGCCATTCACACTTCAATACACCCTTCGACTCTGCGTCAATTCAACCATTTATTTCAATACTTTAGCCCCTAGATTTTAGTAACCATCACTACTGAAATTGAAAATGTAACAAAGTTAAGCTAGATACAATTTAAAAAAATGATTAGATCTTCTACATATAATCAGTGATACATGAAAATAGTCAGTTTCAATATGTGAGCTTGACTTGAATAAAAAAAAAAATATATATATATGAACAATATCAGAAGTATACTTTTTTTTTAATATTTTCCGAAAGAGAAAATTTCTACTGAAATCCAGAAAATTGAAAAATTGTTAAAAGTTACTAGCCCTTACTTGTACTGATATACTCATAACAACAAGCATAAAATATATTAAAATATAAGTCGAGAGTTCCTTTTTATAGAAAATCTCGTTTTGCTCATATTTTCAAAATTGTTGCAAAATAGCACTATGTCAGCACTGGACTAACAATTCTAAAATGGTTATAACATTTTCGTTTCTTTTAATAATTGGCAGCTATTAAGTCAATAATATTTACATTTTGAAAATATATTAACTTACCATGCGAGTTAGGGTGAGGAAAAAAATATGGCTGTTTGTAAAACAAAATATACTACAAAAAATTGTATTTTTCCGTAAAATATTCGATGTTTTGTGCATAAATGATGCTATTTAGATTCATGATTCCATATTTTTGTTCATAAAAGGGCATGTTTTGTATAAAATGATACATCTGTTTAGAAAAATCAACAATAGCAGTTGTTTTGGTTTTGAAAATACTTGAAAAACATTCCTGAGGTCTCTAAGACTAAATAGTATAAATCGGATAATGGTGCATAGCATAGATAGTACTGTGTAATGTTAGGTCCAGACAACAGGTGTCATCAGCATCCATTGTTATTTATAATATAAGGAGTAGTACATGTTGCAACAGAACTGCTTCAGTCCAAAATGGTTAAAGGACGGAGAAAAAGGAAACATGCAATGTTTAAGAAGAACTGCATACCTTACAACAAGGGTTTACGGTACGAGCAGTCGATGGTTTCATCACCGCCTCCTGACAGAAAAATAAGACGATCTGAGTTATCTTCTGGGATGTGTACATCACCATTCGCATCAACCAGTCACCAGGATGCACTACTTCTTCGCCCAAGACCTGCAAAAAAGTCAAAACACATTGAGCTTTCAAGAGATACTGATGGCAACCGTATTATCAGCAACAGAAAAATGATGGAGGCAGTAAATGACCTCAACAAGAAACACCAGACTACACAATGTTCAGATTCCGCGTATAGAATTCATTCGAACAAGAAATGGGGACTAGCATGGAAATACACGTTTACATTTTAACATTGTGACTTCATATCAGGGGAATACAAGTTTTTCGAAGAAATCCCCACATCTCTACTGCAACAACAAATGTATCACTTCAAATTGGACTTCAAGATACACCGATGGGCAATACCCAGGCCCGTGTAGTAATAGCTGCAATGAACATTCCACCTCCAGCCAAGTTTGCGATGCAAAAGACAGCTAATAAGGTGGCTCGAGAAACAGTAACAATTAACAAAGCGGACATGCTGGACAAGGAAGAATTACTGCAAAGTATTCTGGTTGAGCACGGTCTCGATGGTAGCGAGGTCCATGGTTCGTTTGATGGTCGGTTCAACAGCATATCCATTGTTAGTGCAACAAAGCCAGGCCAAAATGCATCGCAAGCAATCGGTGTCATTGCTGAGTCCATGACAGAAAACCACTTCATCCTGGACTACGAAGTGGAAAATAAGTTGTGCTATGCTGGAGCACACTTACGGGCACATGGTGTGGATGTAAATTGCCCTGGTGGACACTTTGGGTGCACGGCCATAATTCCGGATGTTGCACCTCATAGCGAATACGAGATGGCAAAGTCGATAGCCAAACGACTTGGCGAGAAAGGTATTAAAGTCACAATACTAACAACCGACCAGGATGCAAAAGCTCAAAAAGGGTTTCAGGAAGCGTACAATGTCCTTTTTCCTGATATGGAAATAAGACAACAATGTGATCCCATCCACAGGCCCGAAAGGGCATGAAGCCACTGTTAGCCGGGAGATGTTTGTGGGTTGCAGATCCAGAGATGACTCGAACAAACTGCAAAAAGTGTTTGCATTGTAAGTTAAGGCCAGAAGTAGCCTCATCTTTAAAAGTTCGATAAATAAACACTGCGGAAACTTACCGCGTCTGGTTAAGACCGTGGAGCAAGCTGTAAAAGGTACAATCCTCTGCTATGATGGGGACTGTAGTAAGTGTAGACGGGACTCTCTGGTTTGTGGTGGCGGCCAAAGGACGTGCTGGTTCGAGCGATCTCCTTTCTACTGAGATCGCTCGAAATTATCCACACAAGATTACCAGGCTGAGAATGACAGAAAGTGATAAATTACTTTTAGAGGAAGTTTTGAAAATCAGACTCGGTGAACACGCGCTCAAAAACACATTACACAACTACAACACCCAGTCATGTGAATCATTCAATGCCTCATTATCAAAGAGTGTACCAAAAAATGTGAATTACTCTAGAAATTGTGAAGGTCGCTGTTCTTCAGCAATATTACGGCACGATAACGAACAGTGTGATGCTCTACATATAAACCTCTTTTATGTATTAAATCAATTACACAGTCCCAAATAACACCACTGACGGTACTACTTTCGAGTACGACCATTTTTCACTTTTGACCTCTCTGGTTAATACCGGTCCAAGTCCACACACTGCCGGGACAGTTCACTCATTTGTACTATTTATCGTTAAACACTGTAATGAAAAGAGCGCAAAATTCCACATCGTCGCCTTATACACTACCGGGACAGTTCTCACATGCAATTCATTCCGTAAATAATGCATTTAAGAAAAAAAATAGTCGTGTTTCAGGATCCCGACAGTCCCTATATTTTGTACCGTCCTTAACCTTTTTTTCCACGTTTCTAAAAAAAAAGGAAAATAAATAAAAAGAATCTGGATCTCTTGTGCCGCGATGATGACGATATTATTTTCGTTCTGTATTCATCAATGCTTTAGTCCGACGGAAATACTGCGATTGGTGTATCTCGGATGTTGACGCTTGTTTTTACCCAGCAATAGCTGCCGCAGCAAGGCTTATGGCTGCAAGGTTAGGCCAGGAGTGATATTAGCCGTATTTCTACCGAAATGTATGTTTTGGCTCACACGACGAATGTTTATAAAATTGAAATATTAATATTATTTTATTTCATTGTATGTTTTACAATGTTGATGATTTTCTGCTTTCTTGTCTCATATGTTCCTCTATTAAAAATAGCATTATATGCCTATCCGTGGTGGTCCTGAGAAAAATCCTTATTTATGTAAATTTATATTTGGTGTTGTCATGTTAATATGTTTATTATCATGTAATTACGATAAATCATGAATTGATCAGAAAGTTATATAATGTATCATTGCTTTATTTGTTTTTAAATACAAATGATTTTTATGACGAATAAAATTAATGTGCTTCATTCCACTTGTTTAACCTATGTAATACTTCCAGTTTATAGGGAACTGTGAGTACATTTATGTACGTTGCATCATGTTTTATTGAAAAAATATTCCAAACAAACGCATGTTTGTTCTGATGCGTTTGTTCTGCTCTTTGACGTTTCTTTCCCATCTTCATGTGATGAGTTGAAAGTCTATTTTGGAGCAGTTTTGAATTGTATATATTAATATATACATCATTGAGTAACTCAAAATCAGAGTTTAGAAATATGTTTTCTGGTTGTAATTTCTACCTTCGTGTATTAAAAAAAAGAAAAAAAAAGAAAAAAGAAAATCGACCTACCTACCCTATTTTTTTTTAGCAGGAAACCTGAAACACAACTATTTTTTTGTTGGCCTTACCTACATTGCTAAACTCCAATTTTTGCTAGCATCTTAGCCTCCGAAGAAAACCCTCTTCCCGGGGAATACTCCCCCTTGAGAGGCATTATAAAAGAACCTTTTTTAAACAATATCGTTGCCTATATATACACTACCGGGACAGTTCACACAATTGTAGCATGTATCGAGAAATAGACGTGGAAGTTGGTCAATATTGAATAGCGTCGTCCTTATATACACTGCCAAGTCAGTTCACACACGTGTAATTAAGTTATTTTCACATGAATGTTATTATTATGCAGTTTACTTGGAATACTCTGACTTAAACATTATTCCCATCAAGCGTCTGAGTGATCATGATGTTTTGTCAATACGGGAAAAATAACACGTATTATGCCTAAATACACATGGATCAACCGTTGGTCCGTGAAAAATAATCCACAGTCACAACAAAAGAGTGAAGATAATTGCAACTTGTTTTAAAACGTTGAGGACCCAACTTGTCAGATTTTAGTGTATGGGTGTTTGGGGTGGGGGAGAGGAGGGGAAGGGTTGGGGTTGGTTTTGGGCGGGGTGTAACATTAAAAATAAATGACAACCAAGCAAAACGCAGGAAAGTTCACATTCTCAGATTTTGGGGTGGGGGCGCCTTATGCCCCTTCTTCTGCGCATGTTAAAAGCAGAGTTAAGGTCATTCAATTCAAATCACACCGTTAGTCGTGCACTTAAAGCAAACGTTAAGTGTTGTTGTTTTTTTGCAACAAAATGGCTATCGTTGAATAATAAATAACAGAACATAAATAAATGAGTTCAGTTTTTTTTTACCTATTTAATTATTAATCCAAACAACGAAGATATTGAAAAATTCTCTCGTTTCTCACACTTTAGATCCAATGTTCAGTAAGTAATCTAAAAATACAAGATATTGCAAAAAAACTCCTATATATCCGCAAGTCTAGTAAAGTATCACTCATCAATTACCATCCTTTTCACGTCCCGTTATACTATTATCCTTTTTTTTGGACACAATTTGGTACATTTATAATTATAATAGTTTATAATTAAAGTAACAATTTAAAGTATCACTAGTAGTATAGAAACTGAGAGTATAGGCGCAATTTCCCCCCTCGCGACAAAGCAATCAAATAGTTATCAAGTTGTCTCCGGTTGCCTTTAACATACAAACATTTACAAAATGACGATGACATGCCTGCTGCCAGACCCCACACAAAACTGCTTGATTACCCTTCGCTTAGGAAGAACTTTACCAAAACCCCCAGTTTCTATTAATTTTGCAAATAACTAAAACATTTGCGACTCATTAAACAAAGTCTTCATCATATTTTACCACGGAGTATTTTATTTATATGCCAATGTATCTTGTCCGTTATCTAGTATGTATCGTTTATCATCATAAGCTGATAAATCTTTTTTTATTTATTGCATAGCTGCTTATGTTATGCTTTTGTGATCTAATGACTTTCATCTCATGATGAGCTTCTGTTGCCGTAAACAAAATCTTTTTATAATCATCATGTGCTATCTGTTTTTTAACAACACACTTATTAACACCCTTGCATTTCTTTGTATTAACCTTATTGTCTAACATATACGAATATAGTTTACTTCGCAGTCCGACAAATTCAACAATAGGTATTCCACAAGTTTCATCTTTCATCTTGCCAATAACCTTTTTATTATCATTAAAATGAAACTTACTTTTTGGATCATAATCACAATTATCAAAAAGTTCTTTATCCTTGTAAAAGTCTGCATACACATCTTTTGTTTTTATTTCATAGCATAAGGAATCGGTATCACTAAATAATAATTTAGCTTTTTTATCATATTAATTTTAATATAGTTGTAATGAAAATCATACATCAAATATTTTGACAAGTCTAAAATACACATACCAACATAGACAGGACGATTTAAAACTAATCGTTCTTTTATTCTGTTTATAGCAAGTAAATTTTCATTAAACATTTTACAAGAAACAAATGAAGGTCTTGCCGCATATTTTAAAAGGACCTCCTCGTCATAAGTCAATTTAATATTAATTATTTTTCTCAAATTTTCCATAGTTTTACCAAAAACTGAATTGTTCATCAGTTTGAAGAAATCCTTTTCAAAAGCATTTTTACCGGCTGTTCTCTTAGCAGTATTAAAGTCTATGTACGTCTTTAACCACTGTGATTCGTCGAACTGTAGTATTCGGTGTATTTTTGTTACCATTAATCCAAGCTTTTTATACAATTCTAAGTTTCTAAAATGCACATACTTTTCTTTATTTTTCAACGTTGTAACAAGTTTGTTAACTTTACTAGATCCTAAATTAAACTTTTGTTTTAAATTTTTACAATAGTCTGACAACCACTCATCTTTTATATTTAGACTTTCCGGGGCGAGAGGATAATCATTATGCGAGTCATGCAGTTTCTCAGGATACTTGATATCACACTCAACAATGTAATTTGATTTTCCTTTTTCAAACTTGTCAACCCACTAGAAGTTGCCAGTAGGTAACGGTTGGCACATAGCCCACCCATACAAGTCATTCGCATCAAGATATATTATGTACTTGCTTTCTTTTTTCTTGTCATAGTTTTTCATATATTTATTGTTAGCCTGTGAATATCTGTTTGCAATATAACTCGTACCACCTCTTAATCCTTTTTCCACAAACAAATATTGATCAATATCAGTGATTAAGTCAAGTTGAATACCAGTCATCTTAAGGCATGCATCTCAAGCTAAACCAGGACTACTGAAGTAATGACAAGGATCTAATTTGTAATACTCAATACACATTTTTCTAAAGTTTTCAAAAACATCTGTCAGCAACAGCACATCAGTCTTAAGATACAGGTCATGATATTCTCCCATATTTTTAATCTTAAATGTTTTCCATATCTTTTTAGCGTGTTCATAAACTGCATCTGAAATGTGCTCATCATTTAACTGAGAATAAAAGCTATCCTTACCAGGTAACTTAGTATCCTTGAAGCGTTTAAAACTGTTCATGTAATCATAAGGATAAACACCTTTTCGTTTTATTAATTCCAACGTATCGCCAGAGTATTCCTGAGATGTATACTGAAACGACGGAACGTTTTTTACTAAATTTTCTAATGACTGAGACATAAACTGAAAACTGTCAATAAACACCAAACGTTGTCCTAACATAAAAGCCATGTACTTTTCCATGTTATTTGGTATAACATTTATTTTATTTTCAAACTTTCCGATGTGCTGCATTATAAAGTGAAAATCATAACCTCTCAAATTATGAAAAACGACAGGTGCTTTTTCATTCAGCTTGAAATTAATATTTCATATATTGTGAGCGCTTCCCCTATACTTTCCAGTTATATGACAATGATCCCTGACTTTTCTAATGAAGTTTTTATATGCCACTGTATGACCTGCGTTACCTTTTCCAAGAGTTGTTACAAAACCATGACCGCAAATATGACATGATTTCGATTTTTGGAATCTAGCTTCTTCGTCTCTTGACATCACCAAATCTTTCTTAAAATGCGTATTCATAGTTTTTTTTGCACCACTTTTCTTCTTCTATCATTTTTTCTAAAAACTTGTAAACAGCATTTGGTCCTCTATACGTTACAACTGGTTTTGAATATTGATCATCATAACAAAAAACAACTTTATTTTTTGATATGCTTCTTTCTTAATGTGATTTTTTAGGATTGTTTGATGCTGAAGAAATACTTTCGGTTACTGCTTCAAAATCAGCATATATGACAAAGGGAACCATTAGTTGCCTTTTATAGTTTTTAAAAAAAACTTTTTCATCTTTACCTGGCATCTCTACTGCTTGCTTACCATTATACGAAAGACAAACAGGCTTATGTTTTTCTAAAACTCTTTCTAATGTAAAGCATTGTAGACATGTTTTACAAAACCATTTTTTTCCATTGTGTGCTGTTTGATTATACATCAAACTGTTAAAGTTTTTTTATCCACACATAATGATTTTTTTCTTCTTCAGTTATTAAAAGCATGTCACAAGTTTCTTTTGTTGCTTAGTTTTTTGATATGTGCAAAGGGTATACTTGATTGTTTTCATATCCGAATATGCTAAAACAAATGTTGTTTTGTTTTTCTATTTTTGGGATTTGTTGAATTGTAACAGGAAATGTTATCCCCTTGTAATCAAGATCATCAATATGATTTTTATACTTTGTTATTCTTTGGAGATCTTTTTCAACAGGAAATTTATGAGCTAAAAGACACCATCTAAAACATTCGTTATCTTTTTCATTTTTTATATTTATTAAACCTTTTTTGTGATGTTGCAGTTCTTTTGGTAATGCTAAATACGAGCTACCTCGCAAAGGCTTGTACTTTACTCAGTTTATGTAGTGCGCATCAACTGATGTGATTTCCCAACCACTTCCTCCAGACGCCCAACTATCAATGTTTTCCATTATTTGCACAATTGCTTTAGTCAGCACATCAACAATTTCAGTTTTGTTTACGAATAATTCTGCTTTGGAAGCAAAATAAGCTACTTTAAAAGTGGTTGTTTCAGTACCTTCTGCATCATATGCTGTATTTTCCAAAGTAAGTTTTAAAACAACATTCATTTTAAGACCGTTTGTTTGCTCCAATTCCTTTTCGAGAACATCTATAACAACTAATAATGTGCCTAACAGTTGTGTAAGTGGAACTTTGCAATCTATAATATCAACTTGAAAAACTTTCATATATTGCTTTGGTGATTTTTCTTTTTCCACAACTTTACTATATAATTTTGGTAATCTTTCAAATGGCACAACATCTTTTTTTGTTTCCAAAACTCTGCTATATTCTTTTGGTAGTAATTTTACATCTTCTATAAGTACTTTAGCTTTTTTCTCAAAGTTTTTTTTAATTTTGCTATATCCTTCAGATGATTTTGCAGCTTCTCTAACCAATCTCTCAACATATTCTTCAAATGTTTCTGGTAATTCTTCAATTTCAAATCTTTTTCAGCCATTATATAATATTACATGAGATTTGTTTTTTAAGCCTATATTTAATTTAATTTATTTAATTATTTTTTTAACAGCAATGATACCAAGCTCTTTGATTTCCAGGATTTTTATTATCATTTACTATCTTAGATATGTATACGAATCGTCCACATATCATAACTTTTATCCAAATGTGGTTCTTCCAAAAAGCCCAGCCATCCAATCATTTTTAAAAGCTGCAATATCTTCTTCCAAGTGTCTCATACAACTTTTCATATAATCATCAATATGCTCTTTTGTTTTATCTGTGAGAGCCTTTGCAAAGGCAGCTACTCCAAATAGTATATTTCTTTCCTCATCAAAGTGTTTACTTTCTTCTTTTGCATAACTTCCCATATACTACTATAGATTACATTATTTTAAATATATAATTCTGTAGTATAATATAATGAATTGCAAATATTGTGAAAGAGTTTTGGATATTATTGATCCCCCTGAGACGTGCATAGATTGCATCTTATTTTACATGACTAACAAAAGGAAGCTTTGTAAATATTGTACTAGAGCCAAGCTGTGTTACAAGTGTACTTACGCATGTATAAATTGTAACGATATTTGTGAAGTTTACGATAACGAGCGTGTTTGCCTTAATTGTGGCACTCACAATGGCTACAATCTTATTGCAGGTTACAATTACAGCCGAAAGAAAACTATTTACCATAGAAAGTACCATTTGGATAAATACTTGATAGAATATGATTTGTCTTCTGTAAACAGACAAAGATTTGAAGATTTGTTTTACAAAATTGTAAAGATTTTAGATCAAATAGAGGGTCGAAAAAGATCAATCAAATTTGAACACATTTTTCAGAAAATATTTAAAATATTAAAAATAGAAAAAGAAACAAAACCGATAAAAACAAAATCAACCAGAGAAAAGTACGATAGGATATGGAAACAAATCAGGCAAGAATTACGAGGACTGGATGCCATGGCCGTTTGCTCCCGCGGGGCATCTCTACTAGCTTAATTTCCATTAAGCTTGAACCTTTTCATATACGTTTCCAGAGGTTCCGTGAAGTTATCATTCTTTTGAATCTCTAATATTTTATTAAAGACAATCCTAATTGTCTCCTCGTCATTTTCTAGTCCTGTGGCTGTTTGGACATATGATAGAAGTTGTTTGAAACTCGTATGATGTGTTTTTAACAAGGTCTTTCTTTCTGCTATTCTTGTTTTTCTTGCAAAAACAGCAACTCCTGGAGGAACTGCACCAACTGCAGCCACGAAAACAGGAATTGCCGGAACCAATGCCAATACGGCAGTACAACCAATTATCCCACTAATAATTTGTAGGGCTGTGTTTATAATACCGCACAATTTATAACTGCGTCTGTATGCAGCTACAAGCCGCGTCAAATGATCAATTAATTCTTCTTTGTTAGTAATTTGTGTCATGTATAATTACAGTTAGACAATAATTTAATCAAGATATTTAGAAAATAGTTGCTCATGTTCCTCGGGTGATATTTACCCTATTTTTAATAATTCATCGATTATGCTAATACCTTTATTTATTATCTGTGGGCTACTATTTCCTGATTCAATACTTCCGCATACTAACTCCAGATCATTAACCAAATCATTAGGACTATTGTAATATTCAACATTAGCACAACCTCCTAAAATCTTTTTGAACTTTGAAGGACCTTTATGAATTGGTAAACCAGATAATTCTGTTAGTTCCTTAAAAACATTCTGTGACAGCTTTGAATACTTTTTTTATTATTGTAACGCTTTGTTATCAAGTCTATAAAATCATCATCTACTTTTAGATCTAGCATGATTGCTTCTCCTTGTTTGGCAATAAGTTTGTGATGACCAACAAGCTTAGGTAAATCAATTTGTAACATTCCATAACGGCCATCTCTGTCGACTTTGTAGGAATTTTTATTTTGTTGCATCCCTTCACCTGAAACGGTTCTTCTAGGCACAATGAGCTCTCTTAATGAAATTAGATTATTAATTCTACTTCTATAATTTACCAAAGCTTTTGACTCATTTATTAGAGCTTGCCTATCTAGCTTATATGCTGCTTTTTTTATTACATCTGTTTCTTTTTTTATCTGCTTGGATAGGGTACTCCTGTCGTGTCCAATTGCATCGATTCTTTTAGAAATATGTTCAAGCAATGGTTTAGAATCATACCCACTAGTGGTTATTCGTTGGACTAAATCTTTTGGTAAAGGATAGTAATATGTTTTTAACACGGCTTCATCCATACCAGCATCAAAATTACCAGCGAATTGTGTTATATGAGGTTCTTCATCAAATAACTGTGGTAATCCCTGATACATTTGTTTTTCTTGTACTTCCTCGCCTATTGCTGCTGGAAGAGCGGTTAATTGCTGACTTATTTTCGGAAATCCCTGAGGATCAAAAACCCACTATAGAACCCTTTAACACCCCCGTTCTTGACGCTAGTGGAAATAAGATCACTACGCTCGGAATTGTAACAATAAAAATAGCTTTAGAAGGACATTATTTTGAACATCCCGTCATAGTATGTGAAATTGGACAAGACGGTATAATTGGTCAAGATTTTCTTCTTAAGTTTGCTGAAAACATAAACTATAAGACTGGTAAGATAGTGACAAAGTATAACGAAATAAAGTGTTGGGTAGGTAGTGAAAAGTCTATTACTTGTAGGGTGTTGGTCAGAAAAACAACTGTTGTCCCCGCGAATTCAGCTGTATGGTTGCATGTTGAAATACCCGATTCTGATAAATTAACAACGTATGGTTTAACTGAACCCCTGCAAATGTCTTCTGAACAGATTGGTATGGTTCCCGGCATTGTTAAAACCGAAACAGATGTAAAAGTGAACTTTGTCAATTACTCCGATGAAGTGGTTAAGTTGTTTGCAAAACAAGCTATTGGTACATGTGAGGCATATAAAGATAACGAACAAAATAAGGATTGTGTTCGAAATTTAAAAAGTAACATTTCGGTAAATAAGAAACTTTTACCGGAACATTTGCATGACCTGTTTCAAAGAAGTTCTGAGCATCTCGATGTATCCGAAAAGGAACAATTAAAAGAACTTCTTATTGAGTACCAAACTGTATTCGCCAAATCATCTGATGACCTTGGACGGTGTGATAGAGTACAACACCGAATTCATACTGGTAATGTCATACCAGTGCGTCAACCACCCAGACGGCAACCTATAGGTAAGCGTCAAGCTGAGAGGGAAGAAATATATAAAATGCTAGACAAAGGTGTAATAGAACCTTCCAATAGCCCATGGAGTTCGCCGGTTGTCCTTGTAACAAAAAAAGATGGCAGTATACGATTTTGCGTTGACTACAGGGTCCTCAACGACCTTACGGTAAAAGATGCCTACCCTCTCCCACGTGTTGATGAGTGCTTAGATGCACTGTCAAAGTCCAAGTGGTACAGTTCTATGGACTTGAACTCAGGGTTCTGGCAGGTTGGCATGGCCCCTGAGGACCGCCAAAAGACCGCATTCGCAACCAACCTCGGCCTTTTTCAGTGGACAGTCATGCCCTTTGGATTGGCCAATAGTCCTTCAACTTTCGAACGATTAATGGAAGACGTTTTGAGAGGTTTACAGTGGATTGAATTGCTGTTGTACATGGATGATATTATTTCTCCAAGCAACACTATCTCTGAAGGGTTACACCGATTAAGAAATATCTTTGAAAGATTGCTGGAAGTAAACCTATCACTTAAACCGTCCAAATGTGTGTTTTTCCAAAAACAAGCTAAGTTTCTTGGACATGTAGTTTCAGAACAAGGCGTGTCCACCGATCCAGCTAAAATCTCGGCTGTCAAAGATTGGCCAGTACCAAAGTCAGTCAAAGAAACCAGGAGCTTTTTGGGTCTTTGTTCAAACTACCATCGCTCTGTACAAGGTTTTGCTGCTATCGCCAGACCTCTACACAAACTGTGTGATAAGGGAGTTAAATTTGTGTGGAACGATGATGCAAACAGAGCATTTGAACTCTTAAAAGAAGCTCTCGTAAGTGCCCCGATTCTAGCATATCCATTACCTGATACTCCTTTTATACTTGACACTGATGCAAGTGACAAAAGTGTTTGAGCTGTACTGTCCCAAAAACAAGGCGATTCAGAGAGAGTTACTGCCTATTAAACAAACATGAACAATCTTACTGTACCACACGAAAAGAATTACTGGCTGTAGTAAAGTCTTTAAGGACATTTCATTCATACCTTTATGGTCAACCAACCTTGTTAAGGACAGATAATGCTGCTGTAAGCTGGCTTAAACAATTGAAAAGACCGTCAGGTCAGATTGCGCGATGGGTTCAAGAACTAGAGACTTATAATCTCACTATCATACATCGCGCTGGTCTTAAGCATTCAAACGCTGATGCCCTATCGCGTAGGCCATGTCGGGTATGCGAGCGACAAGAGAATCTTAATTCTTCGGAAAGTGATGAAGAATCCGAAACAGTTGATTCTTTAACAGAGGTCTCACACGATGTTCCAAGTTCTAGTTCCGGCATTCGAGTTATACAATCTGGAAATGACCAAACATTAAACCGATCGTTCCTGGATGGTTGGAGCACAAGTGATTTAATACACAAAATCAAGTATTTTCACGATATTCCAACAGCTGGACACTTGGGATCTGATAAAACCCTACACCGTGTCAAACAATCATTCTATTGGCCAGGCATGAAAAACGCGATCGTCAGATATTGTAACACATGTGACCAATGTGTAGCCCGTAAATCAACATCTGCTTCCAAGGCCCCATTACGACAATTCCTAGTAGGTGAGCCCATGGAAAAAGTAGCTATTGACATACTTGGCCCCTTACCCGTCACCAATAAAGGCAACAAGTACATTTTAGTACTTGTTGATTGCTTCACAAAATGGACAGAGGCCTATGCACTACCGAACCAAGAGACTCAGACCATCGTAGCAGTCCTTGTTAACGAGTTTATATGTCGCTTTGGTACGCCTTTGCAAATCCTGAGTGACCAGGGTTCAAACTTCACGTCTGCTCTTTTTCAAGAAGTCTGCAGCTTTTTACATATCGATAAAGTTCAGACAAGCAGTATGAGACCCCAGGCCAATGGTAGTGTCGAGCGATTTAATCGTACATTATTATCAATGCTGACCATGTACTGTCAAGAAGACCAGCATGATTGGGACAAGTATATGCCACAGCTGCTTATGGCTTATCGTGCTTCTGTACATTCGAGTACTGGAATAAGTCCGAACAAAATGGTGTTCGGCAGGGAGGTCACACTGCCAATAGAAGCCGTCATAGGCAAGCCAAGAGATGAAACAGAATCTCCTGATTCTTTGACTTCTATACAGTATGTCGAGGAACTACGCGTTTCTTTTTCCAAAATGCATGAACTTAAATTTGTTAAATGTTAACAGACATTGCCGTTTCAAAATAAATAAAATTATTAATGAAAAATAAAAAACAGTAAAGTACAGCGAGGCAATCTATTATACATGTTTAAAACAAACATATGGTAGATGTGAACTTTAAATTGTGAAATGAAGCACATTTTTATATACATATGTATAAGAGTAATAAATACAGATCGAGTGCTTATTGGTATTAAAAGGGTGGCGGTTCTCTGGACGCACCATGTGAAAGACGATGATACGTTTCTTTGATGGCGGTTCCCTGGACGCATCAAGTTGCTGTGCTGTCTATTGGATCTGTAACGGGACACTTATTATGAACAATACGTGTTCGATGAATTTTGATGTGAAATAATAGTATAAAAAATGACATTTGGCGATTTAAATTACACGTCATAACGGGATACGTTTGATAAACCGCGTCGGGAATATTTCGTGGCGGAACGACCCAAGCTTTCATTAGTCGTAATTATCAATCAACAAGTTATTAATAAGATAAACAATTCATCATTTTAATGACATTAATGATTGAGGCATCATACAAACAATTATTGTGAATCTGACAATATAGGCATATAGTAACATTGTGAAAGCAGTGATTTTAAAGAAATGTTTACATATAACTTACGCCAGATTGGTGGATTATAAACTTTATTAAATAACTAAAACAAGTCGGATCAGTGGAGATGAATTAAACAATGTCCTATATTTCAGGATGGAGTCTTGTTCTTCCTGCAAGACAACCTTCAACAGTAAGACACATCTAAAACACCATGTCCAGAGGGAACATGGGTTGTTATCGGTGGTCTGTCCCTTGTGCACAACTAAAGAAGTCATTTTCAAGAGGGTCAGTGACTTGAAAGTTCACTGTGCAAAAGCTCACGCTCGTGACTATAAGGAGTTACCGGAGGATGCTTTCAGTGAGGGCCATGGATTTTTCTTGTCTATTCATCCGGCAGAATACATGAAGTATGTAAACATCGCTGATCGATTGTCTCCAAGCGCTGTAAAATTACGTACAGTCATGCTGATGTGGAGCCGAATGATAGGCCCAAAAGCTACGCGCTCCAGACAACAAATTCTAGATGGCTGGGAGTTAGCTAGCCAGGACTTTACTCTGCCTGCCGAACTTGTACTCACCGAGTCAAATGAGAACGAGGAAATCCACGTGGTTTATGTGTCACTAAATCCCAAGGACATTTACGTCGATGTGACAATAGAGCACGACAAGGTCAGAGCTCACTTGACCAGTGACTTGTTTGATGACAAAATTGCCATGCGGGCTTTAGCTAGAAGAATGGCCTCGCTGAAACATTCGCGTCCTCACGAACACTTCGAAATGGCCACTGAGGATAAAGACATTAACATAAAGCAGAAAATTAGTGGACACCTCGGTATCCATCGAAGTCTTATTTCAACAGTTACGTCCATTAAAATTGAAATAACATACAATGTCCCTGAACCGAAAAGGCCACGCCTTTCACTTGAAAACAAAGTGGACTCGCTACCAGAGTCAGTGGTCTCGCTACCAGAGTCCACACTACCAGCATCTGGATCCTCAACACCCCTGCAAGATGAACATGATAACATTATGCTCGATATCAATGAGTATGATGTTACTCATCCAACGGTCCTCCTACCATTTCCTCTACTGGCAGAAGATGCTCCACTTCAACTTCCAGCAGATCCAGTTCCTTCGTCATGTCCTCTTCTGGCAAAGGATACCCATCCACTACCAGTGATTCCAGTTCCTATGGCCCAAACAGACATTACCACCGCATCGTCCAAACCAGTTTCTTCAACGGCTGAAACGTGTACGTCCTGTGAGTCTCTTCCACCAGCTAAGGAGAGACAAGTTAAGCCACCATGTGTTCCTGTCTCACGGAAATCAAGGCCGCCCTGTGAAGTTCCAGAAGTTGTTTCAAGTGCTAATTCGAACTACTTAACCCAGTCACTTCCGTCTCCCATTCTACAGGAGTCCACAAATAAACAATCTTACAGAGCAACGAGACTTCTCCGGCTTGGTGCACTCCCATTATTTCCACCAGCAAGACGTCAATGGGGTGTAGATAAAGCGGTTACTCTTCGAGAAGGTAGTTTTACCGCCAAATGGCCCCCAAAGGGATGGCAGGAACTTTCCCCTGATCAGAAACGGTTGCAAGTGGAGATGCTGTGTTTCAGAATTCTGACCGCACGTGGCGCAAATATGGCAAAACTGGAACGTAATACAATGCTCAATGAGTTCAACTTCCTCGTGTTGCCAGGAAGCTCCCCTCCAGCTGCGCAGAAACAAGACACGTTCCTTGCAAGTTCGTATGCAGTCTATCGACATCTCAGACAAATCGCATTGGGACATGTGAAATCTAGCGAGTGGCTCCAGATGGTCGAATGCTCCGCGATGATGCGAAATACACGCAATGACATTCTCACAAGATGCTGTGACTGTATCCCGCTGCGTATCCAAAACACCGTTGAGCTGAAAAAGAAGTAAAAAGGGTAATTTAAAATAACAGTAACTCTTTAAGGACTTGTTAATCCGTGCCAATATAGGAAATTATATTAAAAATGAACATAACAATAACTATTTAAGAACTTGTCAAGTTGTGTCAATATTGTGAAGTTATCGATGGGGGGAATGTAAGACTTGGGGGCATCATTGTTTACATTTACATCTCGGTACCATTATACAATGTGATTCCTTTACTATTTATTATAAACGTATAAATACTGTTCACTTACATAACATACACCTTGGTGTGTTCAGGAATTATCATCTTCATTTCTTAAAATGCACTTAAACCGCATTATTTGATAGATTTATACATTAGCAACTGACAATCTTACTGGAGGCGGCCATGTTTCAGGGGCGGATCCAGGATTTCAGCTTAGGGGGGGCGTAATATTTTGGTCAATTTTCGGGTCCGTCTTTAGCCTCATAAAACGTTTGCGGTAGTGCATTTATAGGGTAAAAAAGTCCGTTTTCAAATAAAAGGATTTAACAATGTGTTAATTAAACCACTTATTAGCCATTATGCGTCGAGCGAGCGAAGCGAGCGAGAAAAAACATTATACTGAGGGCGTCCATCTAAATTGTTTGATGTTTTATCTACAGTAACATGGACATACACGTATGAATAACAAAAGTCCGTTTTCAAATAAAATAATTTAACAATGTGTTAATTAAACCACTCATCAGCCATTATGCGTCGAGCGAGCGAGAATTTTTTTTATACTGATGGCGTGCAACGAAATTGTTTGATATATTATCTACAGTAACATGGACATACATGTATGAATAAAAAGTCCGTTTTCGAATAAAATGAGTTAACAATGTGTTAATTAAACCACTCATTAGCCATTATGCGTCGAGCGAGCGAGAATTTTTTTTATACTGAGGGCGTGCATCGAAATTGTTTGATATATTATCTACAGTAACATGGACATACATGTATGAATTATAAAGTCCGTTTTCAAATAAAAGGATTTAACAATGTGTTAATTAAACCACTCATTAGCCATTATGCGTTGAGCGAGCGAGATTTTTTTTTATACTGAGGGTGTGCATCGAAATTGTTTGATATATTATCTACAGTAACATGGACATACATGTATGAATAAAAAAGTCCGTTTTCAAATAAAAGGATTTAATGTGTTAATTAAACCACTAATTAGCCATGATGCGTCGAGCGAGCGAAGCGAGCGATAATTTTTTTTATACTGAGGACGTATTTGATATTTTATCTACAGTAAAATGGACATACATGTATGATCCGGAATTTTTAGGGGGGGGGCGCGCGCCGGGTGCCCCCCCCCCCCCCCCCCCCCCCTGGATCCGCTAGTGTGTTTATTGTTGTTGTTGGCACCGGTAAAGGTCTGGTAGTAATTTATCGCTCTATAAATTAATCTGGTTTAATACCACCAATTCCTGTTATAGTAATGATGTAACTTTGCAACCTAGTTGATATTATTCATTGTTTAAATGTTTAGTTATAAAATAATCTCCACACTTTGGTCACAGTAGCCCAGTTCCATAGCGTAGGTTTAGCCTGCTCACTTCAAAGTATTTGTCTACGATGTTTGTGATAAATAAGGCACAGTTCAGTATAAAACTTATATCATTCTTTTCGTAATTCAACAAGGAATGTATTCATGTATGTCTGCACCATGTTAAAACATGTTTTACTTACTTATTGGCAAATAACGGTGATCGACGGTCTATTGAAGCCCGGTGTGTCTGAATCCTTGCCTGGTCACCGGTCTCCAATTTCATTGGCTACCGGTGGACTAGATAATTTCGATTGGATCATTCAGACACACCTCCACCACCGGACCGTCAATCATTTGTCAGTTTGGATCACGTGATCATGACCCAAGGGTATATAAAGCGCGTCTGTCAATCAAAGGTCAGTTCTCTCAGAGGTTCCTTTGGCGGGTTTATTTGAAATCCGGTCTTCAGGTGACTGGTGGCAGGTTATTTAGAAGCCTGTGGTTATCTGAAATTCTGTGGTTATTTCAAATCTGGTCTTAAAGGTGACTAGTGATTTCTATTTATTTATTCTCGTCCGTCGAAATAAGTATTGATTTACTCTTGGGTCGTTTTCGCCGTATCTATACAGTATAGATAAAACACCGCCATTTTATTGAAATATCGGTTATTTTTGCTCTTGTATTAATTAAGAGCTGACTACAAAAAGTTCAGGTAATATTGTTTAAATACTTTGAACACTAGATCTAGTTAAAGAATAAATATGTTACTTTATGTTGACTTCATGTTATTATTAAAAAGCCGCCGGTCATTACATTATAATGCAAAGTCCAAACTATGATATGAAAACAGAAAACGGTAATTTTAAACAACTATGGAACTTTATGCCAGACTGTTGTTTTAGAATGTTAATTTGCGGTAATTCAGGTTCTGGCAAGACAAACACGTTAGTTCATATGTTGCTGAAACCTTTGGTTTACTACGACAAGATTTACTTGTTTGCTAAAAACTTGGAGCAGTCTAAGTATCAGGTCTTGTCACAAAAACTTGAAAAGACAGCAAAAAAGAATAAAATTTCGGTTGAAGATATATTAGAATGTTCAAATGATCAAGTTATCCCTGTGGATACGTTAGATTCAAATACTCAAAAGATAGTCATTTTCGACGATTATGTTTGCGAGCGCAATCAAAACGATATTATTAATTATTTCATCCAGGGAAGACACAAACATTGTTGCGTAATTTATTTATCTCAATCTTATTATAAGACTCCCAAAGACATTCGGTTGAACTGTTCTCATTACATCTTCTTTGCGACTCCGGTTAATCGCGAGCTGGGCATGCTTTCCAAAAACTAAGTCAAATACAAACAAAGTTACAAGCAAACCGTGAGAAAATGATTGAAATTCAAAATGGATTGAAAGATGAAATAAAACTTCTGAGTGATGCTTTGAAAGAGTTAGAAAAGAAAGAAGATGTATTCGAAGAGAGTGAAAACTTCAAGAAATTAAGTGAACAAATAAGAATCGGTGTTCAAAATATTAATACACGGATCGGAGAAATCAATAAACTAATGGTTGATAACAATGAACTAGAAACTGCTATTGCTGATGCTTCAAAACAAATGAGAACTGCTTTTACTACCGAAATAACTCAAATTAAAATATTAAATGAGCAGATAAACACCAACGTTGCTGATATCAACATATAATGTGAAGACATCGAAAAGAAAAAGATTGACGGTAAGTCGCTGGAGACTGCACTGAGCAAACTGATTAACACTGATGCACTTGAGACTGCACTGAGAAAACTGGTTAACACTGATAAACTTGTGACTGCTATTGATGATGTTTCAAAGCAATTGAAAGCTGCTCAGGAAAAAAGAAACAAAGCTTTTGATGGCGAGATAGCTTGATTAAAACAGTTTAATTAAAAGTCTGGTAGCCGGCATACAGCAATTATTGGTATAATTGACGGGTTAAAAGTAAAAGTAGACTATTTAAGTCGGATTCTACTTTTTGAATATACGATAGACGGAATAAGTATTATTCAAGATCATGATAATTTCTTTGTATCATATCCGACGCAAAAACCACTTGAAAGATCCAGACGTTCACAAGATTTTCTCGAAGCGTTTACTTTTATGCCCAATCCACTTATAAAAGGTGAAGAATATTATAAAAAAGATGATGCTTTGAGCCGGTTTCTCATTTTTGAGGAGAGCCGTTATGTATTTGAAATAGATTTTACTTATACAGGAGCAGATATAAAAGAATTTCTTATTTATTTATTATCATCAGAGAAAGCGTCAATAATTAATAACTCAAATACACCGAGTAATTTTACAACTGTATTTGACAGACCGTTAATATTAGGCAAGAACAAACAGTATGGTATTGGACTTGATAAGATTAATTCCATGACTTACTCGTGGTATAATATTAGTGAAGATTTTAATAACAAAGTGATAAGGTATCACAATGGAACAGATTGGAAAAGTATTATTTTTACAAACGGAAATTACAGTTATGCTGATATCGATAATTACATAAAAGAAACATTGACTGTAAACGGTGATTTAACTGATGACTCACCCATCCCGATAAGAATTGAGTTTGATTTATCAAGTTTCAAATGTTTGGTTACCATTCATAATAATTTCATGCTTGATTTAAGAGATACAAACTTTCACATCTTGATCGGGTTTGACAAAGATGTAGTTATCAGAGAAACTAAATGTGGAACTGTGACACCAAACATAACAAATTATATTGATACATTGTATATCCACTGTGATTTGATAAGTAATTCTATTGTTGACGGATCATACGGGGATGTCATTTATGAAATAAGTACAGCTGATCTTTACTGCCTGATATCAGTAATGATAACTTCAATACTCAAAGTAAAACAGGATGGGATGATGTTAAAAAACAACAGTATATTGACCGATTACAAATTAATGAAGAAACATTTGAAGATATTGTGAACAAAGTCATTTCGTCCGAAATTAATTTTAACGAAGCTATAAATACATTTGCGAACACCCTGTACAATTGTTCGCATACAGTATGTGGAGTTTTAAGCCTGGTACACACGGTAAGATTATCTCATAGGACAAATCTTATAAGACAAATCTGATACAATTTATTTTATGAGATTGCCTGTACACACGCTGAGATTAATTTTATGGGATTTTCTGGTGACCTCCAAATAAGTGCATACTGGATCTTTCCAGAATGTAAACGAATGAAAGCGCCTTGTCATACATCTTTCTTGTGGTATTCTTTGTGCGCGACTGTCCACAAAACTTCCTTTCCCTCATAATATCCCAGCAATTCATCAATGTTATCATTCGTCCAGTTTCTTGCCATGTTGCTATGTATGAACTAAAATACCCGCGTGTACAAATCTACAATGCATGTAGCCCCTATTCTGCGAAATTTATGTCAAATCTGGAACGCAGTGCACTTTGGCCACAGTGTCACCATATGTGGTTGGATGGCGGTGCTTTTGATCTTGTCTTATGGAAATAGAGCATGTTCTATTTCTGGAAGACATCTTTCAGGTCATAAATTGTGTCTTAAGCCCCTGTACACACGATGCAATTTGTCTCACAAGACATATCTTATAAGATAAATCTTACCGTGTGTACCGGGCTTTAAACACACAAGGACATGTCTCAGCTAAACAATTTAAACGTCCGTGGTACACGCCTGAGTGCCAACGGGCACGTGCAGAGCTGAGAAAAGCTAATAAAGATTACCGTCATAACAGATCCATTCACGCACGAACAATACTATCTAACAAGAGACGGAATTACCGTACTGTGAAGCGTATTGCTAAATATAAATATAATAACAAACTTAAAACGAAATTGAATGATTTATCGCGTAATAACCCAAAAAAGTTCTGGGACGAAATCCGTCGTATTAGAGGAAAGCATAATAAAAATAAAACAAAATTAACGTCGAATGATGTTTATAACCATTTTAAGCAATTATTTACATCCGAAGAAATATATAGTAATGATGAGGTGAACGGTAGTCTATCTGAAGAGGCTCGCATCCTAACAAATATCGATCAGTTAGATTGTCCATTTACATTAGAAGAAGTAAAACGTTCGATTATATCACTTAAACGTAGAAAAAGTGGTGGTATTGATTTACTAATACCCGAAATGTTTTTTGATGGTATTGATATATTATCACCTGTAATATGTAAACTGTTTAACTTCTTGTTTGAACATTGTATATATCCCGAAATATGGAATTATGGCATTATCGTACCCATCCCAAAAAGTGGTAATAGTGATGATGCGAATAATTATCGTGGTATTACTTTGACTAGCATATTCTCTAAATTATTTTCTATACTACTTGATAGTAGATTGAGACAATGGGCTGAGAGCAACAACTTACTAACAGATTTTCAGTTTGGTTTCAGAAATAAAAAAAGTACAATCGATTGTGTCTTTATCTTGATGAATTTAATCAATAAAACTTTAAAGCTTGATAAGAAAAAATTATATTGCGCCTTTGTAGATTTCCGCAAGGCCTTTGACTTAGTATATAGGGATGGAATGTGGCTAAAACTTATCAGATATGGAGTTTCATCTAAAATGGTTAAGATGTTGAGAGCTATTAACACAAATGTAAAGGCTTGTGTTAAACTTAACGGTACACTAAGTGAGTGTTTTGACAGTTATATGGGTGTAAAACAAGGAGAACCTTTATCTCCTTTATTGTTTACCTTTTTCATTAATGACATGTATGATGTATTGCATAATGGAACGTTTGACTCGATAACAATTGATGAAATGCAAATATTTCTATTATTGTTTGCTGATGACACTGTTTTGTTTTCATATACAAAAGAAGGTTTGCAGAGTTTACTTGATAAGATGTGTGTATATTGCAATAAGTGGGGTATTGTTGTAAATAGTGATAAAACAGTTGTAATGACATTTAAAAATGGTACGAGAATTGAAAATATAGACATATTTTATAATGGTAGCAAATTAAAAAATGTAAAGACGTTTACTTATCTAGGTGTTACACTGTCTGCAAATTGTTCATTTTATCAGACCCAAAATGTCTTATCCCAAAAAGCCATGAAAGCTTTGTTTTCACTTAATTCATTATTTGAGGCAGTGCCACTAAATGTCTCTGAAAAAATCAAACTTTTCGATACCATGGTAGCACCAATATTACATTATGGTTCTGAAATATGGGGGTTTCATGCTGCACCAGATATAGAACGTGTACACATTAAATTTTTAAAACAAGTTCTTGGTGTACGAGCTCAAACTACTAACAATTCTGTTTATGGCGAACTGGGAAGATTTCCTTTAGCCGTAATTAGAAAAATGAGAATTATAAAATACTGGTTTAAGAATGAAATCTACGGAATCATTAAAACATAAAGTATTTTATGCTGATATTGGTGTGGACGGTACCGTCGTAAACGAAAATTCATGGGCGTTTCAAGTAAAAAACCTTTTAGATAGTCTGGGATGTGGCTACATATGGAATAACAGTACGGTATCAAATCTACAAATTCAAAAGGTTATTGAAAGAATTTCAGACCAATATCTACAAACATGGTATTCTGAAATTAATAACTCACCCAAGCTTGAAACATATGTCAAAATTAAAAAAGGATTTGAAATTGAAAAATATTTACATTGCGTTGCTAATATAAATCACCGTAAAGCACTAACTAGATTGAGATGTTCTGCACACAAACTTGCAATTGAAGAAGGTCAATTTCGAAATATTGAACGAAATATGAGGTTATGTACAAAATGTAATATGAATGTTGTAGAAAACGAGTATCATTTTTTAATGGTATGTCCTAAATACAGAAATATACGTAATGACTGTTTTCCAAATTACTATTGTTCTTGGCCAACTAGTCAAAAAATTGTGTCACTTATGAACACACAAGCAACTGGACTGTTAATACGATTAGCAAAATATATATATCTAGCCAACGAACTTAGAAATAATGATAATTAGTGTTTCTATTTGCATATGTGTGTAAACACATTTGCGTGTAATATAATATTTGTTTGTCAATTCAAATACATATAACTTGCATCTTGTATAAGGCTCGAGCCTCCTCGCCATATATAATATCTGAGAACTATTTTATTATCATGTATTCTATAAATGATTTATATGCTAATTTGTTCTCTTATATATACTTACATGTTGGCTACGTTATATCCATTCAATCAAACGAGAATTAGACTTAATCCTTGACTAATAATCACAATAATATTGATAATATAAGTGGTAATATCCTTTCGTTATGTGTAACAGAAACGTAAGAGTCGTAGAGGTCATGGTGGTGTATGTTTGTTTGTCAAAGAAAGTATATCAAAGGGAGTCATAATTTTAGAAAAAGACTGTAATGGCTTTTTATGGGTTAAGTTAAATAAAGTTTATTTTAACTTAGAAAGCGATATTTGCATTTGTTTTGCATATATTCCACCAAATGATTCGGTTTATTTTAAATCTCATGAAACAGTTTTTTTTGAACAATTAGAAACTGGCATTAGAAAATATTCTGATATTGGTAAAGTAGCAGTCATAGGTGATCTGAATGCTAGAACTGCTTCTCGGGAGGATTTCATTCAGTCAAGTGATATGTTTGATAAATATATTCCTACTCTTGATAATGATGTAGATGAGAGTCCAGTTGATATAGATGATAGATGTAGCGAAGATACAGTCTGTAATTCTTCTGGCTTACAGTTGTTAGATATCTGTAAAAGTACTGATCACAGAATTGTTAATGGACGAGTGGGTGATGACACAGGTGTCGGTCGGTTTACGTTTTTGGCTAATACTGGTAAAAGTGTAATTGATTATGCTCTTGTATCTTACACACTATTTCCAATTATTGAAAATTTCATTGTGCTTGATAGTTTTTCATGTTCACCTCATGTACCAATTCAGATTAATTTTAAAGTTCATTTTGATAAAGTGGATGAAACTGTGAATTCTATTTTTATAGACAGATTGCAATGGGACGAGGGCAAAGTTGATGATTTTAAAGACATAATTTTAAATGAAGAAACTAATCTTAATCGTATTGTTTCTGAAATAATTTCATCAAATGTAGACATATCCCAAGGTATTGATTCTTTTGCAGACGTCCTGTACACAAGTGCTTATAGTATATTTGGCGTAAAAAAATATGTTACTAATAATAGAAATATACCTAGACGAAAGCATGTAAGCCCGTGGTACACGGAAGAATGCGAAGCCGCGAGGCGTGATTTAAAAAGTGCGAATAAACGATATCGTAGATTTAGGACACAGGAATGTTTTAATTTGGTAAACGTCGTATTTTTAGGAACGTTAAGCGGCGTGCTAAAGTTAATTATAAAAACAATCAAAAATCTGTTTTACATGATACTGCTAAAAATAATCCTAAAAAATTTTGGGATCTTGTTCGTAAATATAAGAAAAAGTGCAAAAGCACTAATAATATTTGTGCTCAGGATTTTTATTTTCATTTTAAAGAATTATTCTCTGAAAATGATACTTTTGTCAATGAAGAGGCAGAAAACGTACTACAACAGGAATATCTCGATAGTCATGTTATAGACCAGTTAGATTGTGATTTCAGTGTTGACGAAGTATTAAAAGCTATTAGTGCGCTAAAGAGAAATAAGAGTTCCGGTATAGACCTTTTAATTTCTGAAATTTTCATTGAATCTAAACAGTTATTGTCACCAATATTATGTAAACTTTTTAATTTTATATACAATAATGGCATATACCCAGAAGCTTGGACAAAGGGAATGCTGGTACCAGTGCCTAAAAAGGGTGATAAAAATAACATTGATAACTATAGAGGTATTATATTAACTAGCATATTTTCTAAAATATTTTCAGTTATGTTAGACAATCGTTTACGTAAATGGATAGAAGATAATAATAACTTATCGGAATGTCAATTTGGTTTTAGAAAAGGCAAAAGTACAGTTGACTGTATCTTTGTTTTACAGTCTATAATTAATAAAGTTATTCAACATGAAAGGAAAAAACTGTAGTGTGCCTTTATTGATTTTAAGAAAGCATTTGATTTAGTCTATAGAAATGGAATTTGGTTTAAACTCCTTAGTAATAATGTATCATCAAAGCTTGTTAGAATGTTGCAATCTATGTATGCTTCAGTTAAAATATGTGTTAAAGCAAACAGCAATATATCAGATTATTTTGATAGCTTCATGGGTGTAAAACAAGGTAAAACTTTATCACCTTTATTATTTATTATATTTATTAATGACATGTCATCTTATATAAACGATAGTGATGCAGATATGATTACGCTCAATGAAATGCAGATATTTCTTTTGTTATTTGCAGATGATACTGTACTTTTTTCATATTCAGTCAATGGGCTACACATTCTGTTAAATAAACTACATGAGTATTGTAAAGTATGGTATATAACCGTAAATGCTAGTAAAACTGTAGCTATGATATGTAAATTAGGCGCAAGAATGGATAAGGTTGATTTATTCTATGACAATAGAAAACTAGTTAACGTTAAACAATTCACCTATTTAGGTGTTACTATGTCATCAAATCGAAAAATTTATCAATCTCAAAAAGCCTTGGCAGACCAAGCACTTAGAGCTACTTATTCTTTGAATTCCTTATTTGATACTGTCCCTTTGAAAATAAGTGAAAAGATGAAACTATTTGATTGTATGATCCTGCCAATTTTAAATTATGGAGCTGAAATATGGGGATTTCATAAAGCTCCTGATATTGAAAGAATATATTTAAAATTTCTTAAACAAATACTAAACGTCAGACCGCAAACTCCAAATGCGTCAGTCTATGGAGAATTGGGTAAGGTTCCTCTAGATATTGTACGTAAGGAAAGAATTCTTAAATTTTGGTTCAAAATTATTAAGTCACAAGGCTCTTTAATCAACGAAGTTTATAAAGACCAAGTAAATAATAATGTTCGTGGGTCCTGGGCCTCAGAAGTACAGCGTTTGTTAAACGATCTAGGTTTTAACTATTTATGGAATAATGCTAATATAACGAATCTTCAACTATCGAAAATTATAGAGCGACTAAATGACCAGTATTATCAGCAATGGTATTCGACATTAGCTACATCACCAAAGCTAAAAACCTACAAGAAAATTAAAAATAATATTGGAGTTGAAAAGTACCTGAACTGTGTTGCAAACGATAGGCATCGTATTTCTTTGACAAGACTAAGGTGTTCTGCCCATAAATTAGCTATAGAAGAAGGTAGATTTAAAAATGTAGAGAGATCTGAACGTAAATGTGTATTCTGTCAAATGAATGTAATCGAAGATGAATATCATTTTGTTTTAGTTTGTCCATGTTTTCGCGATATTAGAATTGAGTGTCTTCCTAAATACTATTGTCACTGGCCAAATTTACAAAAATTTAAATGGTTACTTACATCTAGCCAGTCTAGTGTATTAAGTAAATTGGCAAAATATGTATATTTAGCGAATTTGAGACGTGAGAGTATAATAGATAATTAACGTAAATTATCGAGATTAACGTAATATTTATTATGATTGTAAACCATTATTCAAGTATCTGTCTGAAACACATAGTTTTTGCCTACTGGCCTTAGACTTATTTTCCGAAGAATTGCTATTGTGTGAAACCGCTAGTGCGAGGACTGATAGCACGAGTTGTAAATAAGCTTGACCGAAATGTATCCACTGTACAAACAAATTATATGTATAGAGTTGTTTTGTTTTCTTTCTCTCTTTCTTTTTCTGATGATTTTCCCCTCTGTATTAGTTATGCTATATACTATTCGAAATTGTTTGTTTAAAATACTAGGTGTAAGTGCTCTTTTGTAGCTTTACTCCATGATAGTATTATACATGCTCTTCTCAATGTAATGTAACCGCCTCATTGTAATAGGCGATGAACATTGTATGATGTTTATGCTGAATAAAATAATTGAAATTGAATTGAATTGAGTCACTTTTATTTGTCACTAATTCCTCGTGATCTCAAAGTAAAGCGGAGTGATTTGTATAGTGCGTGAGGTCCGTTGAAGCAAATTATAAATTGTATTTAATGGGTAAACGGATAAACAACTTAAATTTTATTAGTCGGATAAGTGAATGGTTAATGGATGTAACGGTAGTCAGAGTTACTATGCATTGTTCTAAAGTCTTTAAGTATAAATGCTTTTCAAATACAATCTTGATAATGGTAATAACATGTGATAAAATGCCTTTGATAGAACGTAATAATTATAATTGTTCCACTGAAATATATATATTCATTCTCTAAATGAAGTATGTATGTTTGTTTGTACTCTTCTCTGAAATATTGTGTATTGTATTCCGCCTTGTTTAGGCAATAAACATGTAAATGTTATGCCAAATAAAATATTGAATTGAATTGAATTGATCTTACGAGATCATATCCTTTCAAAGACGAACCGATAAGAGTCGGCTCCTGTGAAGTAAACAAAACGATCATTAACAGTATTAATATTTACATAACTGATTTCTCTGATAAAATTATTAATCTTAATGGTGTCCACACATCATTCCGTTTTGTTTTGAAGGAATTAATGTAACATAAGTTATATGGCACATTTAAAAAAAGTTTATGACACTAGTACGGGAACATATACTCAAGTTGACCGATTAACCGGAGCTGGCATATTTGACATTTTTTCAAAAGTTGGCTCAAAGATATTTAGTGAGTCTGTTAAAACAGCAGGTAAGAAAGAATTAGAAACTGCCGGAAAACAAATCATAGAGAGCGGTTCTAAAAAACTTGGAGATGAAGTAGGAAAAATGGCTGCTGATAAATTAGTTTCAGTTATTAAGCCTAAACCAAAAGGCGAGATGATTTTAAAAGAACTTACAAAGGCTGATAATAAAAAAGAAGTTGTAGCTGAAACTGAAGAAGATGTAAATACAAAAATTAACAGATTACTATCTGGAAGAGGAATTCATACAAGAATTAATAGATTAATTAATAAAAAATAATCTAATTACTAGTATATATAGATGTTACGAAGTAATCAATATAATACTAGATATGAATATGTACCTATTCAGTTAGATACCCCGATAACACAACCAGGAAATAATACCAGACAAAAGAAAAGTGGTTATCAGTTTACAATAAATGATAGAAGTTCTTAGTTTGATTGGTATAATGCATATTTTGAAATCAGTTTTCAAGTAAATAAACTTGCTGATGGAGCCAGTTTCGCAGCCGCCGATGAAATTGCTTTAATTAACGATGCAGCTTCACTGATTGATCAAATGCAAGTAAAGCAAAATGGAAAAACAGTTTACAATGGAAATAATCTTCACAGATTTGTTAATGTCAAAAGCTTGCTTGAAATGTCTGGCGATTATGCAAAGACAACCGGAACAAACGAATACTTTTATTTAGATAATACGTCTATGGCAGAATCTCGACATGATCAAGCTGGTTATAATTCAGGATTTGCGATTCGCCATGCTTTAATCATAACTAATCAAAAAGTTGATTCTATAATTCCATTAAACAAATATTCCTTCTTTGAAGATTTGGAAACAAACATGCTTCCTCCTAGTCATATTCACATCAACTTGCAACTAACAGATGATAAAGTGCTAATTTTCAAAGCCGGTGGTGATGATGGTAGAGTAGTTATTAATAAATTAGTTTTGTGGATGCCTGGAATGGTATTTAACTCAGATGGTTTAAGTTATGTAATGGCAAATCATATGACATCAACAGAATGGTCCTACCTCCGTGAAATGATACAAGAAAGCGGAAGCAGCCAAGCGACCGCGACCGTATTTAGGATAGTGGATGGTGTTAAAAATCCGAAACACGTTTTTATTTATCTACAAAGGTCGGACAAGAGTTCTTCCCAAACACAAAATCCTCATCTTTTGGATACGTTTAAGGCAAATGCTGCTAATACTAATTGCTATTTACAATCAGCTAAATTGGAAGTCGGAAGTGGAGTTTATTATCCAGAAACTGAATACAGCTATGATAATATCATAAGAATATTCAGAGATGTTATTAATTATTCTCACAAGCAAAATGATAAAAACACTGGAACTTTACTCAATGTGAGTAGTTTTAAAAATTATTTCGGAATGATACATTTTGATTTGAGTTATAAAGGTGATGAAGTCAGTATTGATCCAAAAGAACTAACTCTGAGATATAGGCTAAATATACCTCCTGCTGCTCCATATATAGTTTATGCTCTGGTTCTCTATAAAGAAAATGTAGTTATTGATACTGTCGGAAATGAACTAGTTATTGTTTAATCTAACTTATAATATATATGACTTACGTAAATTATTCAGTAAATTTATCAGATGGCCAGAAACGAAGTCTGACAAAAGCATATGAAAACAAAAGTGAATTAACGCTCAGGCTAAAAAATAACCAACTGATTGGAAACTTTCCTTTGCTACTTACAGCTACCCAGATTAACAATATTAACAAGGCTAAATCTGGCGGGCAGGGATTAGACATAAATATATCAAAATCGCAAATGAGATCTCAGTCCAAGAATGGAGGCTTTTTAGGCGCATTAGCTGGTTTGTTAACTAAAACAATATTACCAACCGTTGCAAAATTTGTCCCAAAAGTATTAGCACCACTAGCAGCAGGAGCATTAAGTGGCTTAGCAAGTACTGGAATTGGCAAACTATTTGGAAATGGGATGGTAACTATTCCTAGTGGTAAAAAGCAAGCACTTCTCGGATCAAATAAATTAACACTTGCACAAAGAAACAAGATAATAAAGTCTAACGGTTGTTGTCCTATTAAACTGACAAGGCAACAACAACAAGATGGAGGATTTCTTGGAATGCTTGCATCACTAGGAATTCCATTGATCGGATCTCTTATTAGTGGCTTAACTGGAAAAGGTTTGCAAGTGGGTAGAAAAGGAAAATGACTAAGAGTTGATCGTGGAAAGGGTTTGCAAGTAGACTCACAAATTAGACCATACAGAAGTATCCCATTCATAAAAAAAAGTTAATTTTCAAAAACGAACCTATCTCTAACTTAGATATAATAAAATGGGTTAAGCGGTTAGGTATACAGAAATTCAGGGGAGTGTTTAGCAAAAACAAATTACCGGCAAAACAAAATAAACAAGAATGTGGTATTATTAATCTTGATGATTATATCGGACCTGGAACACACTGGACTTGTTACTGTAATGAGTATTACTTCGATCCGTTTGGCCTGAGTCCACCAAATGAAGTTTTAAATTACATACCTAATATAAAATACAACACCATTCAATATTAAGATAAAACAAGTGTCTTGTGCGGATATTTCTGTTTGTACTTTGTCAAAAAGTTGCAAGAAGAAAATAGTGCGTATGATATTCTTTACAAATTATTAAAACCATACAAACCAATAGAGAATGAAAACATTATAAAATCATATTTTGTAAACGAAGTTTAATCTAATCATATTATATATGAGTTACTGTATTAAAGAAAAGATGGTTACTGAAAATATTAATCCTTGTGCATTTTGCGGTATTATTAAAACACAGTATGTTAAAAACACAGAAGGTGGTAATATTGATAGCGGAGAACCTTCAAATGAATTAGATGCTGTTTGCAAAGATCATGATATTTGTTATGATGAAAATCCTAGTAATAAATCAATGTGTGATAAAAACATGCTTACTGGTTTGAAATCTAGCAAGTCTAAAACTATTGGAGAAAAGATTGCTAAGAATTTGTTAGTCAAGCCTGTAATTAGTGCAAAATATAAACTAGGACTCTGAGCTTCAAAAAACGAGAAAAGGCGTTGAAATGGACTGACAAGTTAGCAGATGAACTTCATAAGCCTATACGAAGAAAGTTCACTCGACGCCGTGTGATTGTTAATGAAATTGATAAAATATGGTCTGCTGACTTGGTTGACATGCAATCGTTTTCAAAGTATAATAAAGGTACTAAATACTTGCTTACTGTTATTGATATATTTAGTAAATTTGCTTGGGTTATTCCAGTTCAAAATAAAACTGGTACGGAAATTACAAAAGCATTTCAACAAATTATCAGCACAGGAAGACAATGTAAATTGCTGTGGGTTGACCAGGGTGTGGAGTTTTATAACAAGACGTTTAAGCAATTCCTTGATGATAATAATATTAAAATGTATCACACTTTTAATTTCGGAAAAGCTGTAGTAATTGAACGATTTAACAGGACATTAAAAGAAAAGATGTGGAAATATTTTACAGCTAAGAATACAAACACATATTTAGATGTGCTACAGATGATGGTTGATAAGTATAATAATACAAAACATCGGAGTATTAAAATTACGCCGATTGAGGCTAGCGATGAGAAAAATAAAGGAACAGTGTATTTCAACTTGTATGGAAAGATGAAAAGTAATCAAATTAAGCCAAAGTTTAAAATAGGCGATAATGTCAGAATCAGCAAATATAAAAGAACGTTTGAGAAAGGTTATACCCCGAATTGGACTGAAGAAATATTTATTGTTGATACAATTCAAAACACAAATCCTGTGACATACAAAATAAAAGATTTAAACAACGAAAACATTGATGGAAGCTTTTATGAATTAGAAATGATAAAAGCAAAGCAAAAAATATTCAGGATTGAATAAGTAATACGACGCGATTACAAAAAGAAACAGGCATTGAGTAAATGGAAGGGTTATAATGAGGATTTCAATAGTTGGGTTCCGTTTAAGAATATTGAAAATATTAAATAGTAAAGTGTAGAAATATGATGAAGACTTTGTTTAATGAGTCGCAAATGTTTTAGTTATTTGCAAACTTAATAGAACCTGGGGGTTTTGGTAAAGTTCTTCCTAAGCGAAGGGTAATCAAGCAGTTTTGTGTAGTTGTGTGGGGTCTGTCAGCAAGCATGTCATCGTCATTTTTTGGCGTTTGTAAATGTTTGTATGTTAAAGGCAACAGGAGACAACTTGATAACTATTTGATTGCTTTGTCGCGAGGGGGGAAATTGCGCCCATACTCTCAGTTTCTATACTACTATCACTGTTTTCACACTTTAAGGGTACACATACTTTACAAAGTGGGTGGGGTAGTGCAAAAAATAAAAGTATATTACTTGTTCCATATAATATGTGTTACCAACATTCAAGTGTCACCTACATGCTGTTGTTATATATTGAAGATTTTGTTTGCAATATATTACCTATTAAAAGGAGCAGACGAAGCAAATATTTGCATTTTTACATCGGTACTGTACATACTTCAAATCAACAATCCTAGTTACTTCTGAGATTAAGTAAACACTGCCTAACATTGACCAACAACTTGTCAACAATCTGTAGAAGAGAAAACAAGATGTGAATATACACAATATGAAAGAAATGATATATCCTGTTGACACTCCATAAAAAAAAATCTATTTTGACAAGCACATTTTCCCCCAAAAGTAGTTCTAAAATGCAGGTATGGTGGCCCAATAAAAACTAACATTATG
>JAWPHD010009646.1:0-101532 GCA_037043455.1 Cyrtodaria siliqua | reverse complement strand
CGTTACCTCATTTATTAGTAAGCATTGGCAGTATCATGTTTCTGATAAATTCCCTGTGTGCAAAGATTTCATACGACTGCGGATTTGCTAGCACCAGAGACAAGTTTCGTATGGCTCTACTTCCTCTCTTGGTGATTTTATTCGCATTCTGGTGGGTAATTATGGCAGGAAGTATTACTTGCTTTGCACTAAGATCAAGTGTTGAAGACGCATTGCATGACGGACTTCGGGAGTCCATGTCAAGATATAAAGCCAACTTAGCAGTGAAGATTGCATTGGATAAGTTACAGATGCAAGCCAGATGCTGTGGAAGCAGATCCTACGAGGATTGGTTCAATATAGGATGGATAAACCCGGAATATGTCAACACGAATGATCATAAAGTCAAAGCGTAAGACAATTGTTATTGTTTTTACTTGTCCCAGGGACTATTGTTTGGGGCGCTTGTTTCAACCAAAGGTATTTTTTACTTTTCAGACAAAATACAGTGCGTACCGAAATAAGTCGTATATCAGTGAAACAGACATTTTTAGTGGTAAATAAAAATGCCTTACTTTTCAAAATTGGTTGGGAAGATAAAAATTCATGCGCGAAAGCTGTTTGTGATGGGGCTAAATTCTGCTGCATGAAAAAATCGAAAAATACATATTTTTAGAATTTTTATCCGAAAATGGTTTTAAATTGTTGGATATTCGTAAATTAAGACAACCTGAAAGTTTTATTTCAAAATATGAAAATTAACTGTGAAGTTATATGAAATTTCATAATTTTCTGCTGTCTCATCAACGAGGAATTTACATGGGAAAAGCACCATCAAAAATGCTTTTGGGCTGTAAAATATTTATTTCTCAACCGATTTTCAAAACTAAGGTATTTTTATTTACCACTAAAACTACCTATATAGTTGAGTTACGTATTATTTAAATTGCTCAAGCTTTTGCAGAAAAACCTTTGATCGAAACAAGCGTCCCAAACAATAGTTTTTTTTTTACAAAGGTAGATTTAACAATATAATAGAATATCCTGTAGGCTAGCTAAATTTAATTGACCTTTACAGTATACGATCAATAGGTGTTGGTGCTTTCTGAACGTTGCATTATAATAAATATCCACCTCATTGCTCCTTATTATTTACATACTAAACAGAGGATTATATAATTAAAACAACGGTACTGAGTATCATTTTGGGCGCTTGTTTTTTTAGGGTAAACGTTTGTCTAAAATATTAAGTCTAACATTTTAGACAAACTGATTGTTTTAATTCGTTCTGTCGTGGAAGTTAAAGTACAATACATGTATGGTATACGATATGGTGTAAAACGTCTGTTTTATATTCACTTTTTTCCATGGATGTAAAACTCTTCTTCATAAGACGTTCATAATTGTTAAATAATATGATATTTAACGTTTGGATTATATCCTATCCATAATATGATTTGATCGGAGAGCAGTAATTACGCATTTTTAGGGCCTCACGGAAGATTGAATTGTTTCAAATGAGTTATCGTGCTAGTCTTTATCACTATTATTATTATTATTATTATTGTTATTGTTATTATTGTTGTTATTATATACCTCTTTAAGAAGACTTTCATTTTTACAAACCATGTATACAAAAATAAACAGTGTTGTATGTCTATGTAGAGTGAAACAAGCGTATTTAGAGTCGATATCTTACAACAGCAAATGTTTGTAAAGGTCCGATACATTGATTAAAAGGCGAAGTTTGCTCGTTACGGAAATCGAAGAAAAAGAGGAAGTTCCGATTTCAGCAGACTGCATTCAGTAATATACATTGATATATATAAATCAAATTAAATTAAGAAAATGTTTTTTAGCGGAAGAAGATCATCTTCATTTTTGATTATATCATGATGTACACCGGAATACATTTCCTGCGGAACATAATGCTACCTGGCAAAATAAACACCATTTATATCGAAAACTAAATTATATATTTACAGGATTATGAAAGACGGCAACATATATTCGGCGAGTGTACCGTTTAGCTGCTGTAATGTACGGTCGCAAGGTCCTTGTATTTGGCAAAACGTCAAAACAGACATTAAGTCGAAGCACGGATTGACGCTTTACGTAGATGGGTGCACAGAAACTCTGATGGATACACTGGAAAACAAAGTTTTGTATCCAACAGGCATCTTCGTAGCCGTACTGTTTGCAGCACAGGTATTAATTATATACTGTAGCGAAAGAAATTTCCGCTATATATTGTATATACTACACACTTAATTCCACATAGTATTCCAAAGAAAACCCAAGATGTTCTTTTTTTAAGTTGCAGTTAGTTAAAGGACACAACTATGATGTTGTAGACGTTTTAATCACAGTACACTTTGTAACAAGAAATTCATAAATGTTGAACTAACTCCTTGAACAATTGAGCCATTTCTGTAGTGTATTAAACGTAAAGAGTTTGCAAAATATTCAATCCTAAGTTTGCTCACATGCTTGAGCCAAACGCGTACTCTGTTAATAATAAAACTTTAAAGGAATACTATTTGCTGTGTTACGTGTTGTTTTAGTCTTTTGTTTCCGAAAGGTAAGATCTTACATAGCCATGTACCATTTGAGTATCAGCAGCATATTGTTCATACAATATATAGTGGAGATTCCCGAGTGGCGTTTCTTTTTTGTTTCAGTATATGTTAGAATAGTTTTGTTTGTCCTTTGTTGCAACAATCAATGACATAAAACAGGTATTTAAAAAAAGAAACGGAAAAAGGTCCAACAAGGTTTCTTGTATACCTGATATTCGCCTTTTACAGTACTATCTCGCTCTGGGATCTCGCGACTTGGGCTTGTGGTAGAACCTCACGTATGCGGGGGTCGTGGTTTAAATCCCCGACCGGGTCATACTAAAACTTCATGAAAATGGAACTAGTAGCTCCCTAGCTTGCCGTTCAGCAAATAAACTGTAGTTCTAGGACTGGTATCATAATGTCACTGGGTGGGGTATCGTGACATGCGCGTGTTATTCCAGTATGGCAGCACTATAAAGTTGAACATTGTGCTCACTGCTACACTACGATTGTTTGTTTAACGATTGTTAAAACCCATACATACATACTCTCTGGGATAACTCGAAATAACTCGAAATAACGCGTAAACGAATGCGTTGATAGGCCGTTAAACAACAATACATTCAGTTCATGTATCTACAGACATAATGCTAACCATAAACCCGCTAAGAACGACTATACTAGCCTTCGCGTCCGTTGTAAACCAAGATCAACATGCGAGTAACTCGCAGGCTGATCAGGGTTTACAATGTCCGGCTGCTGATCAGTCATTTCCCCCCAAAACATCCCTTTCTCACATAAATGAAATGGTATTAATTCAAAGAAAGAACAATCCATGATATATATGTAGCGGGTTAAGGGTTAATTGCAATAAAGTCATAACAGGAATGATTCATTGTAGGTGTTCATAACAATACTGATGCGGTACCTTCAGACCTCAATACAAAGCGCCATAGAAGAGGGTGACCCCGAGGGCCCTGGTAAGGGTTATCTGTTTCCCGGTTTGTGCCCCGCTGGTTGTAGAAGTGGGAACCCGGACAAATACGTAAAGGCTGGAGGTAATTAGCACAATATTCAAATAATGCTAATATATAAGTTTCTTTTTTAAAAGGTATGAAACCACCATTAAATTTCACCACTGACATGATATACATCAATGTTAAAATGTCACATATTAATGATTTGCTGCAACATAAAATCAAATATGGATAATGAAGCAACTTAATGTTCATATATGAAAATAGCTTTTCTCGTGAAAAATCACCAGAAAAGGTGCGGTCATAAGACATTCAAACAATGAGGTGTTTGTTTACTAAACAGGTCAATGGTACAGTTGTCTTTATTGATAGTTGCAGAGTTTCAAAAGTTGGAAAATGTTCATCAATACTGCATTAAACCCTATTAATACACTTTTTATGTACACACACAACGACAAAATATAATAGAAATAGGCCATTTACTCTCGCAGCCGACCCCGTGACCCCTCCCCCGTGACCCCTCCCCTACTCCCACTTGTAATGCCAATTTCCAACAAAGAAAGAGGGATTATTTTTAATAATGGGAACTAGAGTTGACTACATTAAGTCCCGACATTTCCTAGGATTTATAAAGTACTTATCTTTGTTACTGTTTCAAACGGACACACGGAACTATTGAAGTATTTATCAAGCATTAAAATTATCAACTGGATTTATTAATCCCTTTAATTCAATACAAGAGCACCTACATAATTTGCCGGTCAAAATTGAATTATTATGTAAAGAAAAAACAGTGTCTGAGTTACAGCGTGGAGTGTTTTTCGGGATTGGGTCATTTGTCAGTTTGACCTAGATGTTTGACCTACTGACCTCAAAGGCAATTTGTTTCCACCTCTCACTATGGACAATGTACCTATGACGTTTCATGGGCGTGGGTATTATGTATACATTCGGAGTTGTCGCGCGGAATGCATATGTCCATATGACTTTTGACCTACTCCTCCTCTATCCTAGAGTTAAATTGCATAAGGGTGAGCGTTTTACTTTCGAAATTATCGCGCGGTTATTCTTATGAGGTTATGGTGAACTAAAATTGGCCTTTGACCTACTATCCCCATAAACCTTCTATCACCCAGAGCAATATACTATACGTTTTATGAGGGTGCTTTTTGAAGCTATCATTTGCGAATTACAGTTACTTATAGACGTACGGACAACCATATACCATTTACAAACGCGTGTTTGAAACGGTAATACAATTTGGTCACTTTAGGCCATTTTTACCATAGGTTTTAATATTACAATCAACACGCAGTAGTATGTAAAAACAATTTGCGTTGAACTATTTATACCATTATTAAAAATGTTTTTAAATATGCAAGTTATGTAGAAAAACTAAAGGCAGGATTTTTAAAACAAATATATAGTTTTCCGTTTGTCCGGTTGGAATATTATTCACAAGACACAACAACTATTAATTTAAATGATAATCCATCATATAAATTGAATATTTCCTGATAGCTCTCTAATTCGACACGTTTTATTTCAGCCCTTGACCGAATGCGAGGAATAGAACCAGCTGAAAAGACAGACAGATCGGCAGACGACACTAACGATACATCCTTTGATGTGGATGCGTCTTTTGACGTGGATGAATCTCAGGGATACGAAGAGGAGTTTGACGTCAGTGTTGATGAGAGGGGAAGAAAACAAAATCACGATGGTTGAGGCTTAAGGCGGTGGAGCTCTTGCTGAAGGTGGTGGTGCCGGTTTTAAATTAGTAAAAAAGCAAGCAAGTCTCAAACTACGGACAAAAAAAAAGATCAATCAAAAAACAAACACAACAAATTCGGCAAAATCGGCAAAGCAAAGTCACCGAATAAATTCAAGTCAACTGGTATATACCTTGAATATGTAACAAAGTTCGCGGCCGCTAATATACATGTTTCAGAAAAAGGTTGGTTCTGTTGGAATATGTGTATATTTCACGGTCACACATATGCGCATAGTACGTGTTTAAAATATGTGCATAGGTCCTAAGATTTTAGGAAGCAAATACAGACAAATACAGACAAATATGTCAATGAAAATATATGAAAAAAACAACAACAACTCTTTAGTCACTGATTAAAATATCTGAACAGTATTGAAAAAGGACCAGAGCACTTCATTGATGCCATCTAAATATACCTGTTTTTGTAATTACATAATGTTCACATTCCGATTTATTAGATATTTATCAGAACATGTGAAGTCCGATAAAGCTTCGAGGGTGTAATAATGCTTTTCTCATTTTTAAAACGAAATTTCTATTGCATCATTTGAAATGTTGTTAATAATTTAAAGGGACACGCGGCAATCTTAAAGGTTTGTCAAGCATTAACATATCTCCGCGATTTATTAATCCTGAATCATTTTGACTTAAATGTAATTAAATCAAGTAATACAATGTGGGAGTATTCAAGTTTTCTTCATTATTCTACCATATGTTTAATTATTGCACACACATATAAGGTCCGTTTGCTTTTAGTTTAGCAGGAAACGTCAATACTCGCTCATATAGACGTGTAGTAAAGCCATATTCACGAACTGCACCGCTTAGTGCGGTTACGTATTTTTGAGATATTGGGGGTGTAATGTATACTCGTTCGTGATTGGTGCAATGTTCTGTTCATGTCAAAGAAAGATTGTTGATTTCCCACGATGTAATGACAATTGTTTGTTTCAAGCAAATGCTGTTTGATGAAAATTAAATGTTACAACCGTTTTTATTGTTCTGAATTTAAAACTGCGTATGCAATAAAAAGGTTATTAGATTAATATTGGGATATATGCACTCGTTCTTTCGCACATAAATATTGCGCTCCTAAAGTTGCGCAATATTAATACGCGAAATAACTCGTGCATATATCCCAATACAAATGTAATAAGGTTCCTATAACTATATCATTGGTGAAATATAATCAAGTAATTGTATTTATTTATTCAAATAATTATTTATAATGATTTATTTACAAATATACAAGTTATGTAAACAACAACAACAACAACAACAACAACAACAACAACAACAACAACAACAACAACAACAACAACAACAACAACAACAACAACAACAACAACAACAACAACAACAACAACAACAACAACAAACCAACACCCAACACCAACAACAGCAGCTGCAGGAGCAGCAGCAACGACAACAACAAAAACAAAACAAACCAAAACAAACAAACAACAACAACAACAACAAACAAGGAAATGGAAATAAACAAACAACAACAACAACAACAACAACAACAACAACACAAACTAACAGGACTCCGCGAGTTTAAAACAATCTACAATTGCCGTGCATCTCTTTAAATCAGTATGAACTTTAAAAATGTGTTATATTTTTATTTGCGTGCATGCTGTTCATCTGTTTTGGTGACCATGTATTTAAACTGCTTACGGTCAAATACGTTAGCTTCTGTAAATAAATATTTAAGAAAAATGTTCTATTGTTATTATTATTATTATTATTATAATTATTATTATTATTATCCCGCGTTAGGGATACAAAAAAAAAGCGTTAGGGATATTGTTAACTCTATTGTTTTCCGTCTGTTAGTCCGTCCTTCCGTCTGTCTGTTACTCGTTTATGGAAGATAAACAACATATCACAGACCTAATTGTTATTGACCTAATTGTTATTAGGTCTGTGAACATATCAAAGGAAGGTCTGGAAATCGTGTCATTTTTTAAACTACGTCTCAATCTACCCCTCTGCCTACCAACGGGCTCTGTTGGAAATTAAAAATGGCAGTTTACAGGCAGAAACTGTTTAACTATTTGAGCAAGGACAATAAAGGTTGGGAAAAAGGTGACAAATATATATATGTTGGGGATTCCGCTATTATAGGTCTTGTTGTTATAAAGTGTATGTTTATTATTTTGCAGTATTATAGGCAACCGTTAATGTTCTATAATATCTTTGACTCATTTCAGGTTTTAAATTGGTTATTTTGTAGCTTTAATTTTATTTTTTTAAACACATTTAGCACTAAGAGTACATTCTTTAAAACCTCCGTGGTCGAGGGATTAACGACGTTGGGTTGTAAATCATATCGTCTCTAATCGCTGCGTGTTCGAATCCATGAGAGCTTACGGAAGGCGGGAGGTATACAGTACTGGTTCTACCACAAAAACAGTGGGATGGTCTGCCTCTACCACTAGCAGTCGACCGTCATAAATGGCCTAAAATGTATTAATAATGACGTAAAACACCAAACAAACAAAGCAATATGTGCTTTATGAAATTACTGTTTACATCCACCAAACCAAGTGGTTCACAACTTTTACTACAGAGTATATCACCATACATACCTTTCGCCTTGATATTATATATACTTCACATTAATCTGGCGTCAAACTATACCCAACTACCATAACAACGACTTGCAACGTCGACGTTAAAGTGACGTCATCTGTTGTTGTGTTTTTTCAAAATGGCCGAATTGGAATTATATGGTTTGGATGAAATATTTTTTGACGACTATGATGTTAGATTACGTGTGCAAGACTGAATTGCACCATGGTCGTTGCAATTTCATGTACTGAAGGTACGAGAAACACATTAGGGGTTATTATAGCCATAGTGTGCGCCTTCTTGTCATTTGCAGGACTTTGTTTGGTCGCTCTTGGTATCTTTATTGAAAAGCATATTAACGAAGAATTGATACTGCTGGAAAGTTACAACTCGGGAGTGTTTCCGCAATTATTAGTAAGCACTGGAAGTATATTGTTTCTGATAAATGGCCTTTGCGCAAAGGTTTCATATGACTGTGGGTTTTCTAGCACCAGAGAAAAGTTTCGTCTGGCGTTACTTCCTCTCCTGGTGATTTTATTTGTTTTCTGGTGGGTAATTTTGGCGGCAGGTATCTTCAGTTTTTCACTAAGATCAAATGTTGAAGACGCCTTGCACGACGGACTTCTTGAGTCCATGTCAAGATATAAAGCCAACTTAGCAGTAAAAATTGCCTTGGATAAGTTACAGATGCAAGCCAGGTGCTGTGGAAGCAGATCATACGAGGATTGGTTCAATATAGGATGGATAAACACAGAATATGTCAACACAAAAGATCAGAAAGTCAAAGCGTAAGATAACTCAAGCAGTAAGGCTGTTTCTTCTTCTTTTTTTGTGCCTTTCAACATCCCACGATTCAGAGTCATATGTTGAACTATTGAAAATATGTCGAAAGTAAAAACACTTGAGCAAATCATGTTTTAGCTGTACCAGCTGAGCTTATGGGATGGCGAGTTGTCCGTCGTCCGTCGTCCGTTAACGTTTGCCTTGTGAACACTCTAGCACCTTGATTGTAAACAATGTTCGTTTTTCAATTAATTAGTGGTATTACACAGCTGAACCATTATATGAGTTAAATAGACCCTGAAAAATCAGAGCTATGTGAATTTTGCAAAGTGAAAGAAACTATTGAACACTATGTATACGAGTGTGATAGATTTACTAAAGAAAGAACACAGCTTGAAAATACAGTAGAACAAATTATAGCAAGAGACAGTCTGGAAGTCTATCATATAAACCTACAATATGACCACTCTAACATCTTCATTTATTATTTTATCTTTACCAAACAATGAAATCTTAGACATGATCGAAAACCTGTAAGACCAGAGTTATGGTCCTTCATTTATTTAAAAATGCTGTATTTTGCCTCGCGAAGATGATAGTGCCTTTGTTTTTCATCCGATCTTTTCCAAGCTTTACCAGATTGTTAATATCAATGAAAGCTTGGACAAGTTCAACAACCAGCCGAATCAGATTTGTAACCCAGAGTTATGGCCCTTGATTTAGTTAAAAATGCTGTATTTTGACTCGTTTTGCCGGATTTCAACACAACTTTGCAGTGATGATCTTTATCAAGCCTAGTTATTCATATCATCTCTGTGTTCTGGTTGAATGATTTTGGCAGAGTTATGACCCTTTAAATTTTTAGTACGGACTAGTTCTCCTGAACTGGCCGGATTTCATCGAAACTTGTCAGTGTTGATTAGTATCAAGCTTAGTTGTGCATATCATCGCCGTGTCGCTATATTTTGGTAATTGAAGACACTTTACAAACAACTAGTTTGATTCTGCCATACCTGACACACAATCCTTCTATCACCTACCCCATCCCACCCGACCTTGGACACCATATAGCCAGTAGAGCGATACAGGTCCTCTTGGGCCTCTTGTTTTAGTAGATATGAGTACATGTTTTACATTCTGTTTTTGTTCATCTATACGAAATATGGTGTATTCCGTGACCTGATTTAGAGAATAGAATAACAAACATGTGGATTATTTATGGCCGTTTTTGCGACGTGATCTCCCTTAATCACCTTTATGGCGTATAGTGGAATTGGGTTGTTTCCAAGTTACCCTTCTTAGTTAATAACACATACATGCAGGTATGCTTTCCCCATTTCGTTATTTGGTTTAGCATAGAACCCTCTTCAAATAGTGTTTTTGATCGATGAATTGTCTATATAATATATATATAATTATAAAACGTATCGAATACTAATGCATATGCTACAGGAACATGAAAGACGGCCAAATATATACAGCGAGTGTACCGTTCAGTTGCTGCAGCGTACGGTCGAAAAGCCCATGTGTCTGGCAAAATGTTAAAGAGTTCAAATCGGAAAACGGACTGACGATCTACGCAAATGGCTGTACCACAACTCTGATGGATTCACTGGAAAATAAAGTCTTGTATCCGACAGGCGTCTTTGTTTTCGTACTGTTTGGAGCTCAGGTATCTTAATTACATATCAATATCTTTAGAAGGCAAAAAAACGGTTGTTATTTTTTTGGACGATAGAAGAATCACAGGAGCTGGTTCCCGAGATATCAAACTATCATATAGTAGGCTAGCAGATCCAGAATGACTTAAATAAAGCGCCGTACTATATAGACATGCTTTTGGGAGGTATCGTAATTTTGATAAACACGCGATACACGAACAAAATTGTTGCACAATTCAGAACTAAGATTCCATTGAGTTACGTTTGTTTGTTTGAATGGTATTTTACGTCAGTTTTAGCACAAGTTCGGCCATATATGACGGTAGATTTTTTTTTTTTGGTAGAACAAGTACAGTATACCTCCCGTCATCCACAGAATCTAAAAGTGCAATTATCATTAATGTCATATGCTCTCTTTTTTTAAATTAGTATAGAACACAATTAAAAGTGTTCCCAAAGATAATCTCATTCCATTGCAGTCAAACATAATCATAGAAAGATTAGCCTGGGATCCATCCCGATCCATCCAGGCGAACAATGAACTTACCAACACCATATTAAAAATAAGCCCAGTATGACGTTAAAGGGACACACGAGAATATTGAGTTTCTTCATGTTTACGTCCTATTCTTCAGTAGGTTTACATATATTATTTGTGCGACATAATTAACAGTTAATACTATACAAAACAATTTGTTTCAACCTATTCATATAATTAATATTAATGACTAAACAAATGCAAAATATGTAGAAAAACTAACTCAGTTGACGCCGTGAGTTTTAAAAAATCAAGATTGCCTGTGTCCATTTAATATAGAAATACGCATGATGTGTCTGTGTATTTACTAAATTCATATACTAATAAAGTCATACTAAGATCAATCCGTGTGTTGTAGGTGCTTATAACAATCCTGATGCGGTATCTTCAAACGTCGATACAGGGCGCCCAGGAAGAGGGTGACCCCGAGGGCCCTGGTATGGGCTATCTGTTACCCGGTCTGTGCCCCGCTGGTTGTAGTAGTGGGGACCCGGACAAATACGTGAAGGCTGGAGGTATGTAGCACAATACATACACAAAGTTATTCCATAAAGTTCGTTCAAAAACATTACCAATTTTAAAGCTTGCGTACATTACATGTCCTTGTTCTTTCCTTTTGTTTAACTTGCATAAATTGTGTAAGCATTAATATTACCTTTTAGAATTAATCAAATCAAATTGTTTTTGAATATTATTAACGGATGATTATATTACACTAATACTATACTCATTTGCAAAAGACAGTGGGCACTGAGTTTTGTTTAGATTTAATTGTATAAAGTTTTTTTAAAATTAAATTGACAAATTCCAAAATGAATATGTCATGTTTGGTAACAAAGTTGTTATCATTCCATTGCCAATATCATGTTGTCATTTGTTTTTAATAGGTCGAATCATTAAGGGACTGTCGCTTGATAAAGAGGATAGGGTGTAAAGTTAAATTTTCAAAGTGTCCAGTTTCTTTTGCAACTGAGTATATTATGTGATGGAATAACGAAGAAAAAAAAATCATATGAAATCCGGTCTAAAGTCAAACTGATACTAGATAAATACATCCGGTTGCTTATTTTAAATCTTGATAAAAAACTTTAAGATTGTCCTGTGTCCCTTTAAAATGATACCCCGTTGTATAATGAAAGCGCAGTCCTTTGAATCTGCAGATACGGAGTTTCTCTGCTAGCTCTAATTGGACTCATTTTATTGTAGCCCTTGACCGAATGCGTGGAATAGAACCAACCGATACAACAGACCGATCGGCAGACGACACTGCTATTGACATGGATGAATCTTTCGACGGGTTTAGTGCCGGTGTTCATGCCACAGGTGGAACACACATGCCTGACGATGGTGGCGGCGGAGGTGCTGATGACGATGATGGTGCGGGCGCTGAAAATAAACAGAAAAGCAAACAAAAAGACAAAAATAAATCTCAACCTAAGGACAAAAAGAAGGAAAAGTCTAAATCTCCCAAGAAAGAAAAGACACCAAAGAAGGAAAAGTCTAAATCCCCAAAATCTCCCAAGAAAGAAAAGACACCAAAGAAAGAAACGTCTAAATCTCCAAAATCTACCAAGAAAGAAAAGACACCAAAGAAGGAAAAATCTAAATCTCCTAAAAAAGCAAAGTCACCAAAGAAGGAAAGATCAAAATCTCCTAAAAGAGCAAGGTCACCAAAGAAACCCAAATCACCGAAGAAATCAAAGTCCCCAAAGAGAGCAAAATCGCCAAAGCGTGGTTCAAAGAAGAGAAAATAGAGAATACATGATTGACCATTGATATACGTCATCGTCCTGATTTTTCAAATATATGATTATCGTCTTAAAGCATATAATTATATGCTCTTGATTTTATTACAAATTATATAGCGGCTTCCTTTTTTTTCTTTCTTTTTTTTTTTTTTTACATGTAACACAAAATACACGTTATATGGTCAACAAGTGTACTTATTGTGTACTGAAAAAAGTGTTTCCAAACGGAGAATGGAATCCTGGTCGCCACAAAGGTGCGCGGTCATCTAAATCACTAGACCACTTTGACCGATTGCGGGTCGCCACGGTGGAGCGTTGGTCAAACACACAATGTGATTTAATTCGGGTGGACACGGTAGAGCGCGGTCAAACAAACCACGAGGTCAATGTGATCCTATCTGAGAAACCAACGTGGAGCGCGGTCAAACAGACGACAAGGCCACTGTGAACGATTTCCGGTCGCCACATTGGAGCGAGACCAAAAACAAACCAACATAACAGAACAATATGATCAAATTAAGGCCGCTACGGTGAAGCGCGGACAAACAATGCACGATGTTCTTAGTGTTTAATACTCAGGGCACGGGTTGCAACCACTGACATGACATGAGAAAAACTTGAAATGGCAGAGGTTATACATCAAGAAACACATTTGACGGATGACCGCTGATTGCATAATTGCTATGTTTACTATGTAACTAACAATTGAACATTGATCTTTGTATGACTGAATTCTCAATAATGATTAAATAAATAAAAAAGCGCTGTGTTGTACTTTACCCAAAAATATGTTGCGCATGCTCGTTTCGATATCTTTCTCACCATTGCATTATTTAGTAACCATTCGTCGGTAGTATTGTAACCCTCCACATATATGGTGTTTCTTGATTTATACAGTCTCCTTGAAATTGGGTATAAAGTCTAAATCCGGTATACTACGTGCGGCTAGTAAAAGTTCATTTCACATAGCCAATAGATGATGCTCTGCAAACCCGAAGCGGTGAGGTGTGAGAAGGTTTACAGCGCAACGTCTTTAACCCCTCGACCATGGAGATGCTCAATCTGATGCAAATAATCACTGAAGTATCACATGTAAATCACATCCGACAAGAAAGAAAAAAAAATAACAAAAAGATCATGGAAAAAGGACTATATCGTTTTTCAATGAATTAAGAACGGAACAGAACAGAATTTTATTCAACTTGTACATAGTACCTCGTTGGTCAACATGATTTTACACAATACATGATTTTAAGTGAACAGTATAATACAATTGTTATACAATATTTTATACAATTTATAAATAGCAAATAAACAATATTGAAACACAAATAACAAGAAACAGCATGCTTTCACATGTTGAAAAGTGATTATACAATACATATACTTTATAGTATAGAATGGACTTAAACTGGAATGCTTAATAAAATAGTTCTTTGTTCAAATGCTCTTTTGATGTATTTAGCCAAATTAATTAGTTCTTTTTTATTTTCAGATTTCATTAATTCACAGAATTTTATAAAGCTCGGACGTTTATAATATTTTTTTCAATAAATACTGCTTCTTATATATTTTCAAAAAAGTATAGTATCTTTCTTTTTTTTTCTATTGTCTTACCTTGCTCAATTCTTAGAGAATGAGAGGAAGCCTTAGCCTCGAAATAAAAAAACATTAATTTACTTGGTACAATATCAAGATATTTTTACAGTATTTATACGAAAATAATGCACCACTATTCTCAACATTTTCTTGCCATTTATGAATAAAACTATCAATAATTCTTCTTTTAAAAATTAAACAAAACTATTTTGGATTAACGCTTCGTGGGTTTAACCACGAATTAAGTAAGGGCCACAACTCTGGTGATACTAAGCTGATTTAGCTGATTGTCAATCTTTTCCGGCTTTCATCAATTATTTGATCACACAGTTGTACCTATCTTAACATATGGGGGATGAAAACCTAGATATAATAGAGAAGTTACATAAAGATTTCCTTCGAAAAAGAAGCAAGGCTCGAACGAGTATCCTTATATATATGATTTATGGCGAACTGGGACGTTACCCAGTTTAGTTACAACTGACATAGAAAGTAGAATGAAAAGCTTTTGGAATACAAATAACATGATCTATCTTAAACCTTACCATGAATACAAATGGATAAAATACATGAATGAATGAATGGTGTTTTCCGGCACGTCGATACATGTATGTATAGGTCATATTGTGCGCAAAAACTGATAAAAGATGAAGAATTGAAGTGGTAATTAAAAATTAATGTAAATATATAAAGATTATAAGAATCCATCATGAGTATCCATGTGAGATAGAGAAATCTCACCCGAGGGGTTAGAATTGCAACCAGGGACGAGGCCCTGCCGAGTGACTGGTTGCAATTCTGATCCCGAGGGTGAGATTTCCCTATCTCACATGGATCACTCATGATAGATTATTTTTCTCCCATTATGTGTTTATAACCGGCATAAAATCAATGACTTTGCTGAGTTAACGCCAGAATAAGGCGACGTCGACGTAACGTCATGACGTCATAAGTCACATGTCAATGCACAAAATGTCATTGATATGCAAGAAAAAGAATCTACCATGAGTTTATCCATGTGAGATAGGTAATTCTTGCATACCGGACAAGGATATCCGTCATTTTACCGGGGCTAGATATTTCCATCTCACCCTAGGGTCGAGATAACATTCACGTGCAACAATAATGACGTCACGTCAATAACGTGAACAGATGCATGACGTCATTGTGTTAAAACACATTAAAATGTAAGTTATTGGTGACGTCGATGCACAAAATGTTATTGATATGCAAGAAAAAGTATCCACTATGAGTTTATCCATGTGAGATAGGTAAATCTCACCCTTGGGACCAGAATTGGAACCAGGAACTCGGCAGAGCCTCGACCCTGGTTACAATTATGACCCTCGGGTGAGATTATAAGAATCCATCATGAGTATCCATGTGAGACAGGGAAATCTCACCCGAGGGTCAGTATCCATCATGAGTATCCATGTGAGATAGGTAAATCTCACCCGAGGGTCAGAATTGTAACCAGGGACGAGGCTCTGCCGAGTTCCTGGTTGCAATTCTGATCCCGAGGGTGATACCTATCTCACATTGATACACTCTGATACCTATCTCACATGGATAAACTCATGGTGGATTCTTTTTCTTGCATATCAATGACATTTTGTGCATCGACGTCACCAATAACTAACATTTTAATGTTTTTTAACAAAATGACGTCATGCACCTGTTCACGTTATTGACGTCATTATTGTTGCGCGTGAATTTTATCTCGACCCTAGGGTGAGATGGAAATATCTAGCCCCGGTAAAATGACGCAAGAATTACCTATCTCACATGGATACTCATGATGGATTCTTATAATCTGACATGAGGAAAATGCCTATCTCACATGAGCAGAAATGGAAGAAAAACTATTTACAAATAAGGGACGATATGGTAATAATATAAACTGTATATGTAAATCAACAAATGCCCGTCAACGGGTATATAAATAAGAAAATATATATAGGAACTAATTATAATGATTTAAACAGTCTGATTTATTTCAGGAAATCTAAAACAAGACTAAAATCTATAGTTTCAAATAACTCTTTCATAGTATTAACATTGTATTACCTCTGACGCATAGGATCAAAGTCTACACATACCAACAAGATGTGTTTGACCGTTAATGGTGCAAAGCAGGGTATACATTCTGGTAATTGCTCACCTTGTAATAAATATGAATGAGTATAACGTGTATGCCCTATCCTCCACCGGGCTAGGACAACTTCCTCTCGACGAATGGGTCTACTAGAAGAACGTCATTCTCCGAGTAACTGTTTAATTGAATGGAGTTTATTGTTAACTGACAAATCCCAAGCGGCTTGCCAAGAGTTACGAATAAATGTGTTAATACAACTTTTAAAATCAGTATAAGGTAATTTGGCATTAGATATATGTAAACCTAATGCTGCTTTAGCAGCTGACTATCAGATCTATCATTACCACATATTCCTACATGGCTTGGAAGCCAGCAGAAAATAATAACATTATCAACTATAAGAGAATTGTACTTTTCTAAAAGTTGAAGCACAACTGGTTTATCATGTTTCATATTACCCAGTGCTTGAAGAGATGAAAGGGAATCAGAAAATATAACAAAATGGTCATCATCAGATTCCTGAATATAATTTAAGGAAAGTTCAATTGCCTTAAGTTCAGCTGAAAAGATAGAGACCTTGTCAGGCAGGCGACTCTTTATGTTGTGTTTGTGAACAACAGCTGCTGCAGCTACCTTATCTCCATCTTTAGAACCATCTGTATATATGTTGAAAGTTACTGTATTTCGATTTAATTTCATTAAATTTGCTGTGAAAGACAGAAGGGTCTGTACTGGATTTGTTACTATTACAAAGATCAAACATAGTTGTTGGTGTTTCCAAAGTCCACGGTGGAATGTGTGGTACTTTGTACTTAGCAATCACATTTAGGTCGATTTCAGTGTGTCTTCATTTTGGTTTAATACGAAGACCAAATGGTCGAATGGCCTTCGGTTTCGATCAAAAAGAGGTTCATAACTAGGATTAAAAACATTATCGAAAGTTGGGTTTGAGGGTTAGAATTTAATTTAATGGCATATTGAAGGGCTAATTCGTCCCGTCTATGAGACAATGATGGTTCATTAACTTCAACATATAGACTTTCGTCTGGCGATGTACGAAAGGCACCTAAGGCGAAAATCCGAGGGAGACAGTGTGATTCTCGTGCCAGACCGTACCCATATCCGCTGCAGGTCTCCAAGGTGAACAGCCTCTAGTCGATAGAACAATGTAGGTAAGGGAAGTCGGCTTGATCTTGATTATGTATAGGATCGAGCATCTGCAAGTATGACTTGCGAGTCGATCCATATAGTATTGAGCCGTTATCCAGCTTGGATCTGATAAGAGATCTATAAAGTTGTAAAAGTACTTTAAGTCCCCACGATGCCAACGTAGATAACAAAAGCGCACACAATCAGTTCTAGACCCAGAAAACATCAAATACATATACACACTATCTTAAATGAATCGGGAAGGACCGATTTGTGGCTGGCCAAATCCGCACTTCGTCTTAATTCATTAAGGAAAACTAACTGAACAATTCAAACAAAACTGAAATAACGACACTTACAAATAAAGGATTTATTTATAACACATTCCAAAATTCTCTAGAAGCAGTACTTGTCATTCTGCCAGCGTGTTATATTAACCTGTTTATGTTTAGAACTGCCAACCATCACTTCCCCGTAGAATCAGGGAAATGGGACGGTACCCAGTTTTCAAGATCGAACCCGTAATAAATTAAACGAAAATGAAATAGGGGATGAATATCATTATTTATTTAAATGCAGTCTTTTTAAGACACACAGAGAAACTTTCATCGAAGAACATTATTTCCCACCAAACGTGCACTCATTTAAACCATTACTACTGATGTCCGACCACTTTTCAGCACATGTATAAACTTTTAATAAAATAATATTTAAAATATATCATTTACAACCACCATACGAAGGCTTAGCCTTTTGTACACAATATACGATGAATTTAAAGTTGAGAAACCCCACTAGACACGTGACTGTAAAAAAATGAACTGTGCAAAACGCGCATTCTTTGTCACCAACCCGCAGTTTTCGTGATCTTGTTAATATTATTAAGACAAAGACATTTCCTTCATTTTAAATTCTATTTTTTCCCCATAAGATTTTATTAATCAAGGGTAGTGATGATAGCTTACTCACCTGCATTACGTATTTACAGTTCTAGGACTGACCCGAGTGTTCTCTGTTTATAGAGAATCTCTATAATTCATCCATGTAATTAACTGACCCTAGAGCAATAAAATATCCATTTTCACACAGCAGGGCATCAATTATCTGACAGCAGATAGGCACATTTAAAAAATTAGAAATAAGTTGGTGTAGCAAAATGCTATCTGCAAATAGAGATAAGACAGTGGTATATACTTCTAACATTTAATTCTGCATGGACAAAGTTTTAGTTCATTAAGCTGGCATATTAGGTGATTCGGTCCTAGAACTGTTTACAGGTTGCTTCGTTGAGGTTTAAAAAAGATCGACTTGACCCATTTTCTGAGAGGGGTTCAAATCATTCGCTGTTGTTGAAGCCCCTCCTGTCAATAATGCCCCCTGCATTTTCTAAAAACAAAAAATGTTTTATCATACTTATGATGCAATGTCTGTTTTTAAGAACGACAATTGCTGTTTTAAAATAAATTTATTTATCCTCTGCTGTACTATTGAATTGAACGTGTAATTGAAAATACAGAGTTCCTTAATTTGTTTAATCATAGTTTAACGTCCTTTTTTTTCCAGCACATTTATGAACACATACATACCTCCCGTGAATTAGCTGGATGTACGGCTTTGGCATGGAAGATGAAAAACTGCATACTCCATCTCACCTCTAGCGGAGGTCCCTGTCCCAAATCCTCATTCATTTAATTTTAAAATTATCCGCACCTCGCTGTCCTAAATCCCCATTCGTTTAATTTTGTAATTAATTTTAAAATTATCCTTCCCTGAATGAAGAATGAAGTTAAGAAACAAGGTTAATACATTAATTATTTGGATAAATAGAAGTTAAACTAGCTCGTATTCAGTAGTTATTGCATAATCATGATACATATGTACTAGTGTATTGATACATAAGCGTAGGAACAGGAGGGGTGGAGGCAGGAGGGTGGGGCAATACTTCACTTATATGTGTTGATTAGTTATTTAACATATAACTTGCAAATGTAAATCTAGTGAAATAAAACATTAAATTAAAAAAAAAGAGATCTACAAAAGTAGATATCTACAAGAGTTGAATTAACGGTACTCTCAGACATGGCTATAGTAGAGATCTCCAAAAGTAGATATCTACAAGAGCTGAATTAACGGTACTCTTAGACATGGCAATAGTAGAGATCTACAAAAAGTAGATATCTACAAGAGCTGAATTAACGGTACTCTTAGACATGGCAATAGTAGAGATCTGCAAAAGTAGATATATACAAGAGCTGAATTAACGGTACTCATAGACACGGCAATAGTAGAGATCTACAATAGCTGAATTAACGGTACTCTTAGACACGGCAATAGTAGAGATCTACAATAGCTGAATTACCGGTACTCTTAATCACGACAATAGTAGAGATCTACAATAGCTGAATTAACGGTACTCTTAGACACGGCAATAGTAGAGATCTACAATAGATGAATTAACGGTACTCGTGGACACGGCAATAGTAGAGATCTACAATAGCTGAATTAACGGTACTCTTAGACATGGCAATAGTGGAGATCTACAGTAGGGAATTAACGGAGAGATATACAATAGCTGAAATAACGGTACTCTTAGACATGGCAATAGTAGAGATCTACAATAGCTGAATTAACGGTACTCTCAGACATGACAATAGTAGAGATCTACAATAGCTGAATTAACGGTATTCTTAGACACGGCAATAGTGGAGATCTACAATAGTGGAATTAACGGTACTCTTAGACATGGCAATAGTGGAGATCTACAACAGTGCAATTAACGGAGAGATCTACAATAGCTGAATTAACGGTACTCTTAGGCATGGCAATAGTAGAAATCTACAATAGCTGAATTAACGGTACTCAGACATGACAATAGTAGATATCTACAATAGCTGAATTAACGGTACTCTTAGACACGGCAATAGTGTAGATATACAATAGCTGAATTAATGGTACTCGTGGATACGGCAATAGTAGAGATCTACAATGGCTGAATTAACGGTACTCTTAGAATGGCAAAAGTAGATATCTACAAGAGCTGAATTAACGGTACTCTTAGACCCGGCAATAGTAGAGATCTACAATAGCTGAATTAACGGTACTCTTAGACACGGCAATAGTAGAGATCTACAATAGCTGAATTAGCGGTACTCTTAGCCCCGGCAATAGTAGAGATCTACAATAACTGAATTAACGGTACTCGTAGACACGGCAATAGTAGAGATCTACAATAGCTGAATTAGCGGTACTCTTAGCCACGGCAATAGTAGAGATCTACAATAACTGAAATAACGGTACTCGTAGACACGGCAATAGTAGAGATCTACAATAGCTGAATTAACGGTACTCTTAGACACGGCAATAGTAGAGATCTACAATAGATGAATTAACGGTACTCGTGGACACGGCAATAGTAGAGATCTACAATAGCTGAATTAACGGTACTCTTAGACACGGCAATAGTAGAGATCTACAATAGCTGAATTAGCGGTACTCTTAGCCACGGCAATAGTACAGATCTACAATAACTGAATTAACGGTACTCGTAGACACGGCAATAGTAGAGATCTACAATAGCTGAATTAGCGATACTCTTAGCCACGGCAATAGTAGAGATCTACAATAACTGAATTAACGGTACTCGTAGACACGGCAATAGCAGAGATCTACAATAGCTGAATTAACGGTACTCTTAGACATGGCAATAGTGGAGATCTACAGTAGCGGAATTATCGGAGAGATCTACAATAGCTGAATTAACAGTACTCTTAGACATGGCAATAGTGAAGATCTACAATAGCTGAATTAACGGTACTCTTAGACATGGCAATAGTGGAGATCTACAATAGTGGAATTAACGGAGAGATCTACATTAGCTGAATTAACGGTACTCTTAGACACGGAAATAGTAGAGATCTACAATAGCTGAATTAACGGTACTCAGACATGACAATAGTAGATATCTACAATAGCTGAATTAACGGTACTCTTAGACACGGCAATAGTGTAGATATACAATAGCTGAATTAATGGTACTCGTAGACACGGCAATAGTAGAGATCTACAATAGCTGAATTAACGGTATTCTTAGACATGACAATAGTAGATATCTACAATAGCTGAATTAACGGTACTCTTACACACGGCAATAGTGTAGATATACAATAGCTGAATTAATGGTACTCGTAGACACGGCAATAGTAGAGATCTACAATGGCTGAATTAACGGTACTCTTAGACATGGCAATAGTAGAGATTTACAATAGCTGAATTAACGGTATTCTTAGACATGGCAATATGAAATGGTAAAACTCGTTTGCACTCATTTAAGACGTAGTATAATTGTGTATACATGTATATACCAAACTAGACAAACCTTACTCTACATCATTCCTTTATCTCTCCTTTCTTTTTTTCCTTTAAAAGTCTCTTCTTATCTACTTTCTCTTTATACCCTACTAAACTGTTTCACTGGAAACATATATATGTTAAGCTCATAATTATGTCAAAACACTGTATGATCAATATATTACATGCAACGATTCCCAGAAACTGAACTTGACCGATGAAGAGTCGTACACATTTTTCAAATCAATATTACAAAATAACACAAAACTTCAGTTGTCAAGGTCAGGCTCGGGAAAATATTATATAAATTATATGTGTTGATTAGTTGTTTAACATATAAGTTGCAAATGTAAATCTAGAGAAATAAAATATTAAATTAAAAAAAAAAATCTACAAAAGTAGATATCTACTAGAGCTGAATTAACGGTACTCTTAGACATGATCTACAAAAGTAGATATAAAATAGAGCTGAATTAACGGTACTCTTAGACATGGCAAGAATAGAAATCTACAAAAGTAGATATCTATTAGAGCTGAATTAACGGTACTCTTAGACATGGCAATAGTAGAAATCTACAAAAGTAGATGTCTACTACAGCTGAATTAACGGTACTATTAGACATGGCAATAGTAGAAATCTACAAAAGTAGATATCTACTAAAGCTGACATAACGGTACTATTAAGCATGACAATAGTAGAGATCTATAACGTTCTGTTCTTGTAACTTATCTAATATTCTGTAGTCGATATGTAGTGCGATCATATCATGGTAAACTTGTTTCTTAGCCACTCTCCACACAACTTTCCTCAGATCGATACATACATCGTATGGCTGATTTAATCTCCTCATACCATTCATCAGTTATCGGTGTGCAAATGAGCGGGTCCATTATCAAAGGAGCATTGTTCCCCAAGGACATTTATGTATGGAATAAGAAATATATAAATATCCTGTATAGTAACCATTTGTATTCAGTGAAGCAACTATTACTTTTATTGGTTTATTGATCGAAGATATCGACCAGCGAGTTATATACGAGTTATCACTTTTTGAAGATGATAAACAAAATGAACAAAAAAAGTAACTTCCGCTGATGTTGATGCAGATTGTCTACACATCAAAACAGGAAGAATTTAATGATGTTTTTAAGAATAATTAGATAGACCGCCAACTATAGTCCAAACAAAGATGTTTTTGAAAAGTTCAGTACACAATGGAGTTAGCCCCCTTTTCCTTAAAACATGTATTTTGGCCACACAAATAAATTGAATCTGCGAAAATTACCGAAATTTGTCCGAGGCAATATTCTCTTTATGTTCCTTACCAAAAAAAAAACACACACAAACAAACATAACACAGATTGTGTAGATGGCAGCTTTTGATTATCAACATTCATCAAATTACCTCCCTTTAACATTTCCATATCATCCATACAAGATTTTTGCTTGGCAAATTTGAAACTGTTTAATGGGATATTTAGTACTCCCTTAAGTGTGCTTACAAACATCAAACATTGTTTTATTAAAACGCCGTTTAAGCTTTTATATGCCCTCAAAAACTGGACTATGCAAAAACGTCGGAAGTTTCTTTTTTTGTTCAGTATATTAGTCAAATTGCGTTCTAAATCCTTTCAATAATTCATCACATTTGAACAGTTTAATCATTTCTGATTTTTTAAATGTATTTCAGTTATTTCGTGTGTCCGTGCGTCTTTCGGTCCGTTTAGATTTTATACAAGGTGTTATATGTATGCTTGTAAATTGTAAACAAGAGATGTAAATCAACCAAAACTCAAAACTTACAAATGAAAACTATCATAGTATACTTCAGTTTTATATAAAATGGGTATAATTAAAATAATAAACCGCATATTAAGTTCGGTTGAATTATTATTTATGAAAATGTTAGGAGTCTCCTATTAGGACTGGAAAACACGACGACTCTGTGTATTTTTTTGTTTTGTTAAACATCACCAATACTAATTCATATGGGGTTCATATTGTGAGAAGTTGTACAAATCATTAAATGGAAGACCGAAAAACAAGAAGTTAGTATAGCAGTAAAGTATCATATGACTTAATATTATTGATTTATGTCGCCGAGTCGTCGAGTTTTCCTTACCAAACTATTTCATAAACATTACAAAAATCAAATATTTTTTTTTATGAGGCCTAGTTTAGGGCATGTGTACATTGAAATGTAACTGAAAGACATTATGATGGCTTGACTCGTATTTGGATTGACTCCATTATTCTTCCAGATTGCCCCCAGTACCTTTAAACTATAATTATTCCCTTGAAATAATAATTATAGTCAGATTTCCTTTAATTAGCTTAAAGGCTATTGGAAGTCGAGTTTGACATAGGATTTATCGATCGATAAAATTAGCATTGATTGATTGGCGATGATATTGGAATAAAATACGGCTTTATTTGTCACACATCAAATGTATACAGTTTTAGATTTTCTTAAAATATAAACATATGCAGTTTCTTTGTTAACACAAGTGTTATACATTTTTCCATTATCGTTAACATAACCTTGCCGTTCGAGATCAAACTTGCACAAACCAAACAAAAACGACCGAAAACAATTGAACCGTGAACGAACTAAAACCAATATAGCAGATGATTAAGTATTGGAAATACGGGATTATACTGCGGTAATAGTGAAATTCGACCATTCGTGTAGTTAAGAGATTTGATATTATTGGTTCTGTTTCTGAACTTGCATGTATAAGGCCTGACTATTGAGTATGATATGTTTAAGCGTACAGTAAAAAAGTGTGTTTGGTGATTTTCGGTTTAATTTTTTTTCGATGGAAGAAAATAATGATCTAGAAAAGTGGAATTCGGACGATTTAAACGATCAAAGAAACGAAACGAGATGCGAGAACGAAAATAAACACATTAACGAAACACATATCACTGACGATGAAAATAATAAAGGGACGAAAAAGAAAAGGAAAAAGAAACGATACACGGAGACGGATACTTCACGAAATAATGACGTTAGAAAGCGGAGAAAAAGGCGATCCCCAAAAGACACGGAATACAATCTGGAAGATGGGCCAATATCAACAAACGTGCTTTTTGGTTTTGAGATTGAAAGATCACTTCATGATTCGAAAGTTAGAACTAACAAAAGAAGAGAAGAACATATCAGTAACGAGTCTGAAGAACGTGTAAATGACGAACAACAATTATTACTCATTGGTAGATTACCAAAACTTCCTGATGAAAATAAAGAACCGTCTGAGCTGTACGAAAATTCTGGACGTGACTGCTGTGATAATAATGATAAAGAAAATGAAACACAGAAAGACCGACAAGATCCAAAAACAGAGAGAACAGGCAAATCTGTAAATTGTGAAAGTGTCTCTAGTCCATTAAATGATCAAGAACCGCGATTTATTGACGAAAATAGGAACAAAAAAGGAAAAAAGAAAAGGAAACGTATTCCTCGACTGCAAAAGGCATCATCGAAAGTTGGAATTTTGTCTGAAAAAGTGCTCCCACCCTTACGAGGTGTGGATTTTACCAAAAAAGAAGAAGCGCATGAGGTTAAAAGTGAATCTACAGAAGTCGCCATACCGAAGAGCCCCTCAAAACGAAAGGAATCAGACGAAACAGAACATTTTCCGGAACCTATCCGACTTTGTAAAGTGATAACACGTTACCCCATGACATCATTTTGTAAGTATTTGCTAATTTACAGGGCATAATATGTTACATAGTTGTTCACATTCCGGTTGTATTCTGTTCGCTACACATTTATAATGGACTGTTCTTTCTTTGAATTAAGACCATACCATTTATGTGACAAAGGGGTGTCTTGGGGGATAATGACTGAACAGCAGCCGGACATTGTTAAACCTTGATCACTCTGCGAATTACTCGCAGGCTGATCTGGGTTTACAATGGACAAAAAGGCCAAATATAATCATGCTCAGCGGGTTAAGGTTAAATACGTGTACTAAATATACGAAAAAAGTTGAGTACGACTTTTTAGGGACATAGATTGAACATATGAACATTGATATAATTGTTTGAAAATATTAAAAGTGCTAGGTAAAGATGGGATTCTCAGACATGAGTGTTATTTGATTATTTTGTGTTCGAAGTATCAGAATTACCTCCCATACCTTATTTCTTTATACAAACGTATTGCTTTGAACAAATGTAATGTTTGGCATTGACAATAATTGCGCATTCTGTCATCGTTTAAAAACCGCTGAAATATGTTCACAAACGATTGTTATTCTCAAACAAACACATTCCAATTTTCGTAATTTTAAAATTACCTCCCTTTTCTTTGAAATGAGACCGATTTTCGATAACCTATAAATGTATGTTTCGTCACATTGCTTTACTTTTATCACCGACTTGGTTTACAAATGACTTTGTAGCATTATTATTGGTCACATCTATATCACTTTATCATTGACCCCGAACATACACGGCTTTGTACCTCGGAAATGACATGCATTCTATGTGCTAAATTTGTTTGCTCAGTATATATCCATTGTTATGTATTATGTCATAGATTAAATAGATTATCTATTAACAATTTAACAATGTGTCTAACTAGCGTGTTAACCCGTATTATGTTTTACTACGGATCGTTTCAACAATATCACAATAAGCTTTAATACCATGTTCTTAAAGCGAAAAAACGTATATGGATCATACGAGTTTATAGGGACTTAAAAATATGTTACACGCCTTAAAGTTATGATTGTAAGTCACGGACGTAGAAGAGGGTGGGCAGGGCAGGTTGGTAGGGGTATATATGGGGTGTATCGAGGGCAGATCCATCAATGCTCATAGTGGTTTATTTGGGGTGGGGTGGGGGGGGGGGGGGGGAGGGTGAGGTAAGGGTGCAGCACAAACTAATGTTAAGACTAGGGGTCAAAATACCTTTGTCATGTCCACACATTTACCCCCGCCCCGCACAAACCACCGCAGTAATTACAGGCCGCAAATAGTTGACCATTATTGTTTGGTGTTTAAAAAGTGCACATTTTGGATAACATTTTTCGCATAATCATCATTATATTTCAGACCACTTTAACGTTTCTCTTCAATATGATGATGATTAGTGTGTGTGTGTGTAGTTCGAAGGTTTATAGACCGTCCGCCAACTAACACGTCGAGGTCACCCTGACGCGATGGCACTATAGAGTCTGGTCTTTTCTAGATGTGTATGTAGGTTGATCTGGTGCTGCTGTGTTGCTGTGTAGTCGCTTCTCTTGTAGATATGTAGGTAGATGTCGCTTTCGCTCTGTGGTTGTCGCTGTGGCGGTGAAGTGGGGGATCTGGAACGACGTCTAGGTGGTGTTGCTACGCTACTGGGCGATCCCCTTTAGGGCCACACCTGCCAGTTGCAACCTGCGTCCCCGGTGGCTATAGCAACTAACGTAGGATAGTTCTATACTCTTCTGGCACGCAGGTTGATATGGCTCCTTCGCTCCGTGTACAGCGCCAGGCTTCCCTCCAGTATAGTTGTTCCTGGCGCTGTTCCACGTCTGGCGGGACGAAGGAGACATCTTCACTCTCGGTCAATCAGCAATCATTCCGTTAGTACTGCATCATATAAGCCAGTGACTTATACTACAAGTAAGACCAGATCCGCAATCCTATTTCGTATTTCTTTGTAGGATGTGCTGGCAAGGGCAACACAGTAGGTCACCCTACATGATTGCTGACAGTGCCCACGCTACGACGTGCAAACGGTGAAGATTCAGGTGGTTGATGATGACTAAGGGAACAATTACCTTTTTATACACCCATCACAGTCTTTGAATTAAAATGTTTGTGTCACTAGCCCGAATTCTTATATACTCATTGAAAACCTGTACATTTTCCTTTAGCCCGGCTACATAAATTAAGAAAAAACATCACTAGCCCGAATGACAGTTTACTAGCCCCGGGCTTCGGGCTAATGGATTAATTCGAAGACTGCCATCAACGAATGGTCAGGGGGCATATCTCGTTAGCCATGTCCGTCAATCCGTCCGTCCGTCTCGAACAGTGAGTGTATCTATCTCCTCCGACAGCTTTGAACCGATTGTTTCGAAACTTTACCGGATACTTACCGATGATTCCAAAATATTTATATCGATACGGCGTCAAAATCGACCTTGTATTACTGGAGTTCGCCTATTTTCGTCAAATTATACGGGTTTTTTTTTCGCTGATTGTTTTCAGTGGGATCATTCGTGTCCCATGGACACACTTTTAGTTTTTTGTTTATTTGTTTCTCTTTTTGTTTGTCAGAAAATTTGGAGAAACCCAATGCTACACATAGTGCCCTTCACGGACCCCCACCTCAATAACTTTGTTACTGTCACAAAAAACAAGCATATAAAACATGTAACTTTTACCGATTTAACTATATATACGTTATATTGGCCTATATATACGTTATGTTGGCTGTTAAAGCGATATTTACACCTTTTAACCCGTGTGCTTGAAATTATGCTTCGATAATTACACATTCCAGATAATACCGGTTTTATATATTCAAACTAATACCGGTTTTATATATTCTATAGGCCGATATATATATATATATAACGTCATATAATTCTGAACGCCGAAAGAAACACACCACTTTTATAATTTTAATATTGTTTTTGTTTTGTTTATTGTTATTTTTGGTTTGTGGGGGCATTTTAAACATTAGTAATGGGTGAATTTCTCCGTTGAAAATGATTACAGGGAACAGCTGCGCACATGCAAATAGATTAGATTATGCTTTTGGAAACAGTAAAGGCGACAATTTGTACGGACAAAAAGCGCCTTGAGGACAAAAAGCTCCCCATTTAGAAAGAAAAAAAGTGAGGATAAACGCGTTTTGTCTGCATTTATTTTTAAATTGGCGCGTTTTGTCTGCAAATATTGACGCTTTCTGTCCACACGCGCTTTTTGTCCTCACAAATGAATGCCCTTTGTTCGGACCCGCCGACTAAAACCGTTAATTTTTGTAGACAATAGGCCCTGTGAAGACAAAAAGCGTCAATTTGTGGAGAGAAAATGAGCCGTGCTAAAAAAAAACACCCCATTTTAGAGAGAAAATGTGGACAAAAAGGCGATAAAGAAAAAAAAACGAAAAAAAACCCTGACATAAAGCCCCGTGCGGACAGAATGCGTCGTCACACACGTTCTCGTACTCTGTACGGTTCCCCACCCCACCCGCCACCTCCCGACCCTCCCAACCCAACCCCTCTCCGCCCCACCCGACCCTTCCGACATATAATGTGTTTTAACGTTAACTTTTATGATCCATGTGTTACACTGGCAAAGGAGAAACTCCAAAGTGGACACATGGCGTGGGGTTTAGTATTTGTATAGCCTAATTTATGACATATATTATTTTCTTTCAGTGCTACTTTCTCTGATCCACCTGATTACCTTGGCGACGACACTAGGTCTCGTGTTTTCTGGTCACACTGTATTTCCGCTTGTCTTCGACGACCTGCCGTTGAGTATTTACAACGATGCTCGCCTCAAAGACCTAGCATGGCGCTCCAAAACCAGATTTGACGGCGTAGTCTATAGACCCGTCTACGGATACAATGTTCCTTCCGGATATAGGAGCAGAATCAAAGACACCGTGGAAGTGATATATGAAAAGCCAGGAGAAAACATTCTCGACCAAACTTTCTTGTCTTGGATACAAACGGCAGAAAACAGACTCTTTGAAACTCCCATGTACAAACAATATTACTGCTTTCTTGACTATTACTACGAATGCGTCAAACCACAGTCCATTCTGAGATTATTCGACGGAACATACTCCCATGTCGATCCAGTGTTTACGGATGCAAACTTCTCCCGAGTTGACAACGTTGTTTATAAGGCATCGTTGTACAACGAAACGAGGGATTTTTTAGATTTATTTCTTGGAAAAGACAGCTCAATAAACCCAGGCCAAACAAGAACGTCTATAACAAGATCGTTTTTCATCATGGGGTGGCCACTGGGATATATGAGCAGTGGCAGACGTGGGACTACCAGTGACTTAGAAAGTTTTTTAGTTGACGTCTTCAAACCGGAAATAGAAAATATTAGAGACTACTACCTCATCGAGCGACTGGATGTTTTCTATATGAGTAAGATGCTGCTAGAGCACGACGTTGTCGTACAAGCGCTAGAGGATATCAAACTGGCGATTGGGAGCTTCCTCTTTATATTTGTATTCATGTGCTTCCAGACTGGATCTATTTTCGTCACCAGTGTTGGAATTTTGAGTATTTTATCAAGCTTTTTGCTCACAAATCTTATATACCGATATGTGTTTCAATACATTTATTTTGGATTTTTTCACGTTATTGCCATGTTTCTTATTCTTGGAATCGGCGCTGATGATTTGTTTGTGTTCTATGACACTTGGCGACTAACCGGTCACAACAAATACCCGAGTGACGCTCACAGACTTTCCGACTGCTACCGGAAAGCCGCGAAGACAACATTTGTGACTTCACTTACCACGATGACGGCGTTTCTTGTGAGCGGACTTTCTCCGCTGTTGCCTGTGAAGACATTTGGAATTTTTGCTGGCCTGTTGGTTGGTATAAACTACATTTGGGTGATTATCTATTTCCCGACTGTGATTATACTGCACCATACGAAGATCAAAAATACTTGGTACGCATTTCACAATCTTTTGTTATCAATTTGTCTGGCAGAAAACATGTTTCGATATAAACACCGCAGACGCAGCGTTTCATCATTGACACCATCTGAAAATAACAGTGCCCGGATGTTGATCGACACTTTTAATGGCGATGATTCTGAAGAAAAAGACAGCGATAGTAAAACCGGAAATATACCCACAGTGTCTCAGACAGTGGAGAACTTTGCACATTCGGATCCTCAGGACAATAGCGTTAATAAAAAACAAAGTGAAGAGAACCGCGATTATTTGAATTTGACAATTAAAATCAACCAAGAAGACACGCATACAGGAGTCATACTGGGAACAGCATCTAGTCTAAATCTGGATTTAAAAGAAATAGACGCAGAAACTCGGCGAAATGATATCTTACTGGACAAACAAGAAAAGCCGAAGAAAAACTTCGAAGACAGGAATCGCGTGGTGCGATTTTTGAAAAACGGATTCTACTACTTCATAACTCTAAGAGTGGTAAAGGTGTTGTTTCCTCTCTTGTTGATTGGGGTGTCAATCTTCTTCATATACAGCGCTACCCTCATCCAACCGGACACAAATCAGGTAAGAATGGGTGTGAAAAAAAATAGTAGAATTATTTCAATATTTCATGAGGACCATAACAATATATATATATATATATATTCACAACACAAGAGATACATTTAGAGCATTTCCAAATACTGTAAAGTAATTTGTAGTATAGTCAACGCGTATTTTTTCAATACAGAGTTGCAAGACTCCCATGTTAATAACTGTTAGATGTGATTTATACGTACCATTTTTTATCAGATGTTGGCCAATGTGTTACTATGGGCGTTTCCACACACTATTTTAGCGGGTCCTCTTTTTAGAGTGGGGGTGGGACATTGGGAATATTGTAAAAAAACTGCCACAACAATCAACGAAGTGCACATCTAAGTATGCTGAAAGTACCCACTATTTTTAATTATTCATATTTTGAAATTGTCACCCACCAGGTTGGAGTCCCCTGCAAACCCCACCTCAACCGCTACCGAATATTAAAAAAACATTCTCTTTCGCATATGTGGATGTTCACCTGTTGGTACAATTTATCTTATATTTTAGCTTCGTCTTTTTCGATATGACCATAACTACGCAAAAGCATCGTCAAGACACTACTTTTCTTTCAAACGGAACAACGATGATGAATATCAGCGCCTGTATTTGGTGTGGGGAATGCTACCAGTAGATATAAGTGAATGTAATCAGAAATCAGCGGAGTGGTGTCCTGGTATTCCGGTGTGGGACGATGCCTTCAACATGAACTTACCATCATCACAAACAGCCTTCAAGGTAAGTCGTCTATTTATTGGCAAGCCGAGTGTTAAAACACACTAGGGAGAAACTAAAGGAAACTGCATTGTATCACTGACAATTCCATTGACTGACAATTCCATTGTCATATAAATAGTAATCGCATACTGCTCCAATGCGATACATGTCTTATCAAATACTGATCCTATGCGATACATTTGTTATCGCATTTTGATCCAGTGCGATACACGTGTTACCATATACTGCTCCAATGCAATAAATATGTTATCACATACTGCTCCGATGCGCTTCACGTGTTATCACATATTGCTCCAATGCGATGCATGTGCTTTCTTAACTGCTCCAATGCGATATAGTGCTCCAATGCGATAAATGTGTTACCACAGATTGCTTCAATGCGATACACGTGTTATCCCATACGGCTTCTATGCGATACAGGTGTTGTCACAACTGTTCCAATGCGGTACATGTGATTTCACACACTGCTTCAATGTGACATACTAGTATGTGTTATCCCATACTGCTCCAATGTAATACACATATGTTATCCAAAATGCGATACATGTATTATCATGTACTCCAATGTAAGACATATGTTCGCATACTTACTAATTATATGCGATTCATCGCATACTGCTCCAATGGAAGAGATACATGTGTTACTATAGGTTTACCACCACAATTACATGTAAGCCTCCGAGGTGTAGTCATAATAAAAAGTAATCCCTCCTTTTTTGATGAAAACGGCCATTATTAGTAGGGGGAAACTACCCATTCCTATTCGATTTTGTGGTTATATGTCTAAGAAGCGTATCAATAAGTTTTACTGGATCACTGATGAACATTTTCGAAATTTCGACTCTTTGCTTACACTTTGTGAACAATGAAAATAGTCAATCAATGAAAACAGCTGTACCCTTGACCAGTTTAGTAAACATACAAGAACTTTCTTACATGTCTTGTGACCCCACCTTTTCTGGTGATTTTTCAAGTGGAAAATTAGTTTTCTATATGAACATTACACTGCTGCATTATCCATACTTGAGTTTAATTTACAGCAAATCATTAATATGTGACACTTTAACATTGGTGTCTATGGGGAAAATAATTAGTGGTATAATACCTATACTGCTCCAGTGTTAACACACTGCATTTCGTTCAAATCTGCATTTCTGTAATTAATGTTGATTATTTTAAATATAATTTAAACAACATTTTATCTTCTTATCCAGGATCTCTGTAATCGCCTAGAGAACATGACGACGGCAACAGCTGACAAATTACGCATACGCCGCGACACCATCTCTGGGAAGTTACAAATCCATTGTTTCGCCAAGCCATTTGAACAATTCTTTAAGGTGAGGGGTGATTTGACTTGTATAATTATTATTACTGCAAAGTGCCTGTTACACTGCTCTGGAAGTCTCTTGAATTTGTCGGAGTCCGTATCATTGCTGTGGAAGATTCGTGAGTTAGTTTGTTGGGAGTCCGCAACAATGCTTCGATATATTGGAGAGTTTGTTGAGAGTCCGTAAGAATGCTACGGAATATTGGTGAGTTTGTCGGAATATTGGTGAGTTTGTCGAGGTCCGTAACAATGCTTCGGAATATTGGTGAGCTTGTTGAAAGTCCGTAACAGTGCTTTATAAGATTGTGAGTTTGTTGAAGGTTTAACAAAACTTTGGGTGATTGGTGAGTTTGCTAGAGTCCGTAACACTATTTCAGAAGATTGTGAGTTTGCTAGAGTCCGTAACAATGCTTCGGAAGATCGGTGAGTTTGCTAGAGTCCGTAAAATGGTTCGGGCATATTTGTTAGTTTGCCAGAGTACGTAACAAGACTGGAAGGTGTGTTAGTTTGCTATAGCCGCTCTGGGAAATTGGAAAAAAATTGTTAAAGAGTATGTTAAATACTCATGCAGATTGTGGTTTCTGAAATATTAGGAGTCAGTTATAATATTTTGGATGAATTGTAGTTTGTTCGAGTCTTTTACTCTTAGGCTAAAAACAATGATGCGTATTTAATAGTAATAGCTGCTCGAAACATAAAAGCCTCATTAACATCAATATCTTGTTCATCTGATGTTCAACAATGTCAATAACTTTGTTTTTCAACATAGATATACCTATTCTATTGGTCAAGTGCTTTGTTCATGGGTCATTTATTGTTTTCGGGTTGACTGACTCGTTTATTGTGTTTCATCAACTTGAAACTGTGTTTGTTTACGTTTGGCCTGTGGTTGCCCTTCAAAATATAATATATGATGACAAGTTGCTTCTATGTCCAAATAAGTCAATGAAATGAAAGGTTAATGAACCTACCCATGTGTTTATCTCTTCTTCCACACCGTACTCAACTTTATTTATTTGTTTTATTGTAAACGTATTTGATCTCAACAAGAAATACAAAGGATAAATATTGTAGAGTGTTTTATGGACGTGCTTGTACAAATACAGTTTAATAAACAACAACATCATATACCATGACGTGGGGCTTGAATGCATGAACAAATGGCGTTTTCTCAACCGTTTAACCAATTAGGTCATATCGGGTTGAAATGAGGATAGGGGAATGGTGATGGGAAAAAAAAAGAGAAAAAAAAGAAAGCATTGTATTTAAAAAAAGTGATATGAAGATGTTCTCTATCCACATTCCATTAAAAACGTAGTCATCAGTTTCCAGCAGTTCCCCTTTTGGGTGTGGGTATTCTTGTTGGGAATGAACGTTCGTCGCTAATTCGTTGATTCTTGCCAACTAGGGCATGATGATAATGTGTGTATGTGTGTCGGGGGTGATGGGAGGATGCGGGGTGGTGGTGGTGGTGGTGGTTGTGGTGTGTGTGTGTGTGTGTGTGTGTGTGTGTGGTGGGTGGGTGGGGGGGGGGGGTAATTAGTCTTTTATATATGTGGAGCGTGTGTTTGTTTTGTTTCGTTTGAATGGTGTTTTGCATCATTTTTAGCACATGTAATGCCATATAAAATTGTCGATGTTTGTGTAGTACAAGCAGACCACCCCTGGGTAAAACCAGTAGTATATACCTCCAGCCATCCATAAGAATCGACACTTTCTCAAAGGGGCATACAACTACATGCAATAATGATTTAATAGCGATTTATCCATATCAAGCGATGATAATAATATTCTTAACGCCATTAAAGGGACACATGGCAATCTTGAGTTTTATTAGAACATTAAAAAAGTGCTCCTCGATTAGTTATCCTGCGTCATTTTGACTTTAAAACTGCTTGCATATAATTAAATAAAAAAATAAGATTTCAATATGCTTCGTTATTTTACCAATTTTTTAAATATATTATTGGTGCAATATTCTCAAAAGATAGTAATATGTAAAAACAATTTGCTTTGAACTATTCTAATAATTAACATTAATGATTAAACAAATGCAAGTTAAGAGAAAAACTAACGGGACGCCGCGAGTTTTTAAAAAATCACTATTGCCATGTGTCCCTTTAAAAGTGCAATTTTATTTTAGTGTTTATTTTCAATTAAAATATCTCCAAGATCGATTGTAGTGTTATGGAAATGTTAGAAATGATCCACATTCCCTATTAATCTGGTGACCGATCAAATTCATGTAAAGAAGTAAAATCGGAATTATGCGAAAAGCACGTGCACACCAAACTTGCGTTATTAATTGCGTTAAGTATATACCAGTATACGCTTATAATCCGCATTTGCAGCTTGGAATCCGCTTTGATTCATGGTATCAGTGTGTGCGATATTGTATAAGTGCAACATTTATAGAAATGCTCGTGTCATTAAAGACATCCCACCAGCCTAATCCATCCTTTAGAAATAGTGGGGGCATAATTATGATTATTATATAACCTATAAATAGACGCGTTTTCATTGGCTAAAAAGTAATTTTTTAGAAAAAATATCTAGCGATATTGACCTGTTTTTTTGATATTGACCTGTTTTTTGGATATTGACCTGTTTTATATAATTGTTTTTTTGATATTGACCTGTTTTATATAATTGTAAATTGAGGGTTATATAATAAAACAGTTATGGACTTTTCAGCTGTTATACATGATGTTGATATGTACCAAAAAATCATTATTGACCTCGGCTATCGCCTCGGTCAATAATGATTTTTTTGGTGCATATCACATCATGTATAACAGCTGAAAAGTCCATAATTGTATATTGTTTTTTTCATGCATTGTGAGAAGTACGAGAATTTCATGCAAAATTGGAGATTGATATGTACCGTTATATTATGAGGCCCCGACAAACAATTTTAAATCCGATTTAGTTATTTCTAAATTGTATGTGTAACAGTACCAATATGATTTAATTTCAATATTTTTAGTATTGAATTTGCAGATTTTACCTTTTTAATCTGCCATATTTTAATGTTTCTATTCCAAACAGTAAAATGGACATTTAGCAATTGTAAGAAACATTGCACATTATAGTCTTTTATAAAATTATGTCAGGGCCTCAATAAATATTTTCCATCGTAGAGGATTAACAAGTTTGTGATCGTCTCTAGTTGTAAAATGTCCGTGATCTTTTGATTCTGGTGTGATGTCTTTAAGTGTAACCTGTTATATATAAGATCTTGCTATTATTGAACATGAAGTTGTGAACGTGACAGCAGACTACCACGTGACACCAGCAACGTACTTTCTCAGTGACATATGAGCAAAGAGTACTGATTCGAACCCTACACATCACACTTACGACTTTAAATTTATATTATAATTTTATATAATTTTATAATTCTATAATACTTTTGTTTGTGTTTGTTTAAATAAAAGATTAAGAAATTAAGAAAGCGTATACGTGTATGAACCTGTAAATCGCACATGAGTATTGTATACATAGTTGTTATTATAAAGCAGCTGACAGAACAAGTAACAGTTTAAACGGACACAAGGCAAATTTGATTTTTTTTAAAAACTCGCGGCGTCCCGTTAGTTTTTCTGTATTTATATAAATTGCATGTGTTTAATCATTAATAATTATAAGAATAGTATAAAGCGAATTGTTTTTGCATATTACTAACTGTTGATTACATTTCATCAATAATATATTCAAACCTTTATGGTAAAATAATCATAATACTGGATTAATAAATCGAGAGGCTAATTTCAATCCATGATTGCCATGTTCCCATTCTTAAAGTTTAAAAAACGGAACATAGAGAAGACCATGTTTATGTTTATTTTTAATAAATAATATAGTCTCACCCATAGAAACAGTTCTTAAGAGGTGCAGACGACAGGTTAAATACTCGGTCTCTGATCCAGACAGAGACATAGGAATGACGTTGATCCGTTTGTATATGTGTCTTTAATGGACATTGAAATAACGCCAAGTACTATGTCAATGTTTGAAGGTAAACTCAATACACACACATCGTGCTAGTAATGCGATTGAATGGTGACCATTTAAAATCATTTAAAATGTGATTTTAAGGGAACACTTACATGCAAATTTACACAATACACAAAGCAAATTTACTTAAAGCAGACGACCCATGTTTGTGTGTGACCTCCAGTATGTACAGACAATGCATTCAATATGGGCTTGTTAAATAATTAAAAAAACACGTTTTGCAAAAAATATAAACAGACATTCATATGCGCCCCAATGTCCACCGTTTAACATGTATTTGATCGTATTTAATGTTTAGTTTGTTAGTAAATCTTAATGTCTAACTTCGGCAAAATTAAAGTTAAAACATATTCTTTATTCGTGTTTAATCTAAAAATATGGATCATGATTTGTATTTGCAGAAAGAGTCAGAGAAGACAGTCTATGGTTCTTACCACAAGTATCCGCCAGACATGACCTTGACACTGCCAGTGACCTCTGGCAATGTGACAATGTTGATGAACCAGCACCCATACACATACAGTACCCCGCTTGCTACGAATTTCGACAACTATTTCGAGGTTTCTTTCTTTTTTTTTTTTTAAATAAGTTGTTTTGCCATATTTGGGTAATATATAAACAAATAGGCAAAGCCGTTAACCTTCAACATAGGCAATATTTAATACTGTTGAGGTAAAAACTGATACTGTATTACAGAATTGTTTTATCTAGAAGGCATCTATGTAGATTTTCACTTGGCTAAATGAGATGTGTTAAATAACCGCGCGTTAAGGGAATTATGTAGAATAGCCGGGCGCTAAGCGAGTTATGTTGAATAGCCGGGGGCTAAGCGAGTTATGATTTAAACAATATTTTATTCAATTAATGAATGGGATTGGACAACAGGCAATGCCTATGTAAGACCTCTCCCGAGCCGGGCGCTAAGCGAATTATGTAGAATAGCCGGGCGCTAAGTGAATTATGTAGACTAACCGGGCGCTAAGCGAGTTATGCAGAATAGCCGGGCGCTAAGTAAGTTATGAAGAATAGCCGGGCGCTAAGGGAATCATGTAGAATAGCCCGGCGCTAAATGAGTTATGTAGAATAGCCGGGCGCAAAGTAAGTTATGTAGAATAGCCGGGAGCTAAGGGAATCATGTAGAATAGCCCGGCGCTAAATGAGTTATGTAGAATAGCCGGGCGCTAAGTAAAGTATGTAGAATAGCCGGGCGCTAAGTAAGTTATGGAGAATAGCCGGGCGCTAAGTAAGTTATGTAGAATAGCCGGGCGCTAAGGGAATCATGTAGAATAGCCCGGCGCTAAATGAGTTATGTAGAATAGCCGGGCGCTAAGTAAGTTATGTAGAATAGCCGGGCGCTAAGGGAATCATGTAGAATAGCCCGGCGCTAAATGAGGTATGTAGAATAGCCGGGCGCTAAGTAAGTTATGTAGAATAGCCGGGCGCTAAGTAAGTTATGTAGAATAGCCGGGCGCTAAGTAAGTTATGTAGAATAGCCGGGCGCTAAGGGAATCATGTAGAATAGCCCGGCGCTAAATGAGTTATGTAGAATAGCCGGGCGCTAAGTAAAGTATGTAGAATAGCCGGGCGCTAAGTAAAGTATGTAGAATATATCCGGGCTCTAAGTAAAGTATGTAGAATAGCCGGGCGCTAAGTAAAGTATGTAGAATATATCCGGGCTCTAAGTAAAGTATGTAGAATAGCCGGGCTCTAAGTAAAGTGTGTAAAATAGCCGGACGCTTAGTAAAGTATGTAGATTAGCCCTGCGCTTAGGCAGTTGTGGAATAGCCGTGCGCTGATATTTAGAATAGCCGTGCGCTAAAGGAGCTATGTAGAATATCCGTAGATTAGCCCTGCGCTTAGGCAGTTGTGAGGAATAGCCGTGCGCAAAAGGAGCTATGTAGAATATCCGTGCGCATAGTGAGTTGTGTTGAAGATAGCCTTGCGCTAAGTGACTTTTGTAGAATAGCCATGTGCAAAGTTAGTTATGTAGAATAGCCCTGCGTCGAGTGAGTTACCCATTCCTGCGGTTACTTGAGTTGCTCTGTATAAACATACTCTCATAAATTGTTTTATTTATTTTTGCTATAATTGAACAGAATCAAATAACACATTGTTGATTTGTGCTTGTTTGTTTCAAAAATCAGTTCAAATGAGAGTATCACTTACAATGAAATGCAAAGTTGGAGAAGAATTTCTAACACATTTAGAGATAAAACCATTGTTTATAATGGCATTACATTGCTTTTTGTTTGATGCTATTTACATATCTATCTTGTTGCATGAGTTTTGTTTTGTTTAATGTTCTATCGCTGATTTTAGATTCTGTCAATTTTATTTGAGATCTTCCCGATGTCATGCTGTTTTACTGACGGCACATTTTATTTCAGATTCTGGTGGCATTCTGGATGACTAACGGCTATACGACGATAGCTACGAAAGACTACTTCTCCTTCAGTAACCTGCTGGCAGAGAGGCAGATTGATAACTTCACAAACGAAGCATATTATTCTACTTCAGGTTTGTCTTTCACAAGTTACACGATAAGTAAATGTCTTCTTAATTGACCAAATGTTGTAATGGCATGCATGTGCAGCATCATGCACATCTCCTCGTCTAACTCTTTCCATAGTTGTTAATGGACTGTTTAGAATAAGTAAAATATTTTAAGATGTGCACTGCGTTGAACCACGAAAATCGAGTTACTGTACATGGGTAAGGGCCCTTTCCTGTGTGAACATTTAGGTTTACACTATTCGGTCCGACTCAAGAGGTTCTTACAAATCTTTAAAAAGCGCATTTGTTTTATCATCGTTGTTTATATTACGGGACCCGACTCCGTCATCTCATTTTAAAGAGGGTATTAACAAATTTACGGGACCCGGCTCCGACATCTCATTTTAAAGAGGTTCTAAACACATTATTTAAAACGCATATTATGCTGGTGATCATCTAGATTTATAATACGGGACCCGACTCCGACATCTCGTTTAAATGAGGTTCTGAACAAATTATTTAAAAACGCATATGTTGGTGATCATCTAGGTTTATACTACGGGACCCGACTCAGATATCTTGTTTTACAGGGGTTTTAACAAATCATTTAAAATCGTCTAGGTTTATACTACGGGCTCCAACTCAGACATCTTGTTTTAAAGGGGTTTTAACAAATCATTTAAATCGTCTAGGTTTATACTACGGGACCCGACTCCAGTATCTGGCTATAGAGGTAAACACCACGATGGACGTGTACAGTCTGGGATACAAGGAAGGACTTCCTGTATATGAGGAGTGGGAGAAAATGATGGCTGACATTGTGAGTATTAATAATAATATATACTGAGCAACTCTTCTAACTAGACTACGTATATAATCGGCTCTATAATCTTCATTAGTGAGTGAAATTATCTGAAATTGTACAGACAACAACATTAGCATGTTTCACATTTTATTCCGTAATTTCAACAAAATTCATAGAAATTTAAAATCACAATTTCATTTTTTCCAAATCGAGCGGGCAATTCGAAAGTCACAAACAGTACGTAAAAGTAAGTCAAATAATTACAATACCTGATAGTGAGACATCCCAGCCTGGACCATGCCTATTGCTCGCGCTCGTTCTTCCATATTTAGTCTTCGCATTTTTAAAATATTGTGTTTTTATTGTGTGGATATCGTTTGGCTATAACAATTCGATTATAAAAATAAAAAATTAGCACGAGACAATTCAAAAAAGCAAATATTCACAAAACGCACGTGCATTTCGTGTGAGGTAATGTGACAGCTATCGACCCGGTTTTTCTTTACACATATACAAAGTGAATGGTCAAATGTATAAGTAATACATTTTAACTGTGTACGACTTAAAATAAAAAAAATATTGCAAAATAAAAATAGTCTAGTTAGAAGAGTTGCTCAATATATAATAATAATAATAATATCAACAAAATAGCATTACACACAAACAATACAAAACAAAAACAATATGTTACGAGAGTAACAATAACGTGCATACAAATGGTAACGCAGATACAATAAAAGAGGATTTATAGAGGATATTTGTTGTTTTGGAGTGAATAACATATTTCATTTCATCGAGAAGTGAGAAAATTTATATGTTAACGAATGCAAATCATGAGTGAAAATATAAAAGTTTTTTCACTTTGAGATGAAATAAAATATGTTATTCACGACAAAACAACAAAATTTCTTTTTATTTTATGATTTTACAACATTGTTTTAGGGAAACTATGGTAGAACAACAAAAGCAGCCCCGGCAGTTACTGTGAAAATAAAACTCTACAATGTGAAATAACATTTTTTTTCACTGATGAAATACAGTATTCCATTGCTTGTCATAAAATAAATTGTGTATTCCTAACCTAATCAAATGGCACACCATTAGAAGAGACAAACTGTAGAGACAAGAGTCGTGCGGTTTATTTTTTACATAATATACGTGTTCAAATGTCACAATTTAAAGTGCAGGCCTAATGTTACTGTTGTTGTTATAAGTTGTTGAGCATATTTAATTCTGGGATGTCAACTTAAAAACACACCACATCAAATAATGTAAATACATGCAAACCTAAATGCATTGTTGCACCCATTCGCAACATCTCGTTTACCTCTTCGAAGCATGATCCCGAAGAATTACGGGATTGGCCGAGTTTGCACGAGTGTATTGCACCAGCAAATGGTTCCTACAATATTTGGTCTCACTATGGACATATTTCTGTCATCGCTTTCAGAATGGCGATTTACCACATCAGCTCCAGCGTGGTTTCCAGGTTACAGAGGCGCTGTGGCACTGGCTACATGTACAAGAGGTAGGTTGAACAAATACAACTATTTTCTTTAAACGGACTGGAGGCGACCTGGGAGAGTAACTGGTGCCAATACAAATACAAAAAAAAAATCATGTGATTCAGTTTCATATGAAATGTTGCTCATGAATTAAATAAGCCGCATTTTAATTTAGGATGAATTATAATGTATGAAAATGTTTGGACTGGAAAAAATAACAAATTATAGTAAGATGACAAAACAAGAATTTAGTACAACCTTGAAACATCATATGAATTAATATCAAGGAAACTAGCCGAGTCGTCGTCTTCTACCGACCAAAAAGGTTAATTAACAATAATTAAATCGATTCCTTTATGGGGCGCAGTTTAGTGCACATGTACATTGAATACCTCGTGCGTGAAAAAAACCTCAAATAACTGTTCACTGCTATCATGTACAATTACAATAAGGCGTTGCAAAAAAAGAAAAACGTCAAATAAACTGTCCACTGCTAACTTTCCATGTGCTGTCGAAATCTATGATGTGTCTCTAGCTCATAATTATTAATGATGTATTCTTCTTTTTTCCCAGACCCTTGTATCGTCGGCAATCACCGGTATTATGGTCGGTTTGTTTTCGGCATGGCCTATCTTGATATTCACCACAACCAACTACATCATCGGTACTTTGGCAGTGTTAACCATTGGTCTGGTGACGGCATGTGTGGTCGGCATGATTCCTCTCGTAGGCTGGAAACTAGGGGTATGTACACTCAGGTCTGGTGGGCATAGAAAACTAGGGGTATGTACACTCAGGTCTGAAGGGCATAGGAAACTAGGGGCATGTACACTCAGGTCTGATGGGCATAGGAAACTAGGGGCATGTACATTCAGGTCTGGTGGGCATAGGAAACTAGGCGTCTGTACACTCAGGTCTGGTGGGCATAGGAAACTAGGGGTCTGTACATTCAGGTCTGGTGGGCATAGGAATCTAGGGGCATGTACACTCAGGTCTGGTGGGCACAGGAAACAAGGGGTATGTACACTCAGGTCTGGTGGGCATAGGAAACTAGGGGCATGTACACTCAGGTCTGGTGGGCATAGGAAACTATGGGTTTGTACACTCAGGTCTGGTGGGCATAGGAAATTAGGGGCATGTACACTCAGGTCTGGTGGGCATAGGAAACTAGGGGTCTGTACACTCAGGTCTGGTGGGCATAGGAAACTATGGGCATGTACACTTATGGTCTGGTGGGCATAGGAAACAAGGGGTATGTACACTCAGGTCTGGTGGGCATAGGAAACTAGGGGCATGTACACTCAGGTCTGGTGGGCATAGGAAATTAGGGGCATGTACACTCAGGTCTGGTGGGCATAGGAAACTATGGGCATGTACACTTATGGTCTGGTGGGCATAGGAAACTAGGGGTCTGTACACACAGGTCTGGTGAGCATAGGAAACTAGGGGAATGTACACTCAGGTCTGGTGGGCATAGGGAACTAGGGGTATGTACATCAGGTCTGGTGGGCATAGGAAACTAGGGGTCTGTACACTCAGGTCTGGTGGGCATATGTTACTAGGGGCATGTACACTCAGGTCTGGTGGGCATAGGAAACTAGGGGTATATACACTCAGGTCTGGTGGGCATAGGAAACTAGGGGTATGTACATTAGGTCTGTGGGCATAGGAAACTAGGGCTAGGCACACTCATGTCAGGTCAGGTGAGCATAGGAAACTAGGGGCATGTACACTCAGGTCTTGTAGGCATAGGAAACTAGGGGTATGTACACTCAGGTCTGGTGGGCATAGAACACTAGGGGTATGTACATTCAGGTCTGGTGGGCAGAGGAAAATAGGAGTATGTACATCAGATCTGGTGGGCATAGAAAACTAGCGGTATGTACACTCAGGTCTGGTGACGGCACGTGTAATCTGCATCAATCCTCTCGTATGGTGGAAATTATGGGTCTGTACACTCAGGTCTGGTGACGGCACGTGTGGTAGGCATCACTCCTCTCGTATGGTGGAAATTATGGGTCTGTACACTCAGGTCTGGTGACGGCACGTGTGGTAGGCATGATTCCTCTCGTAGGCTGGAAATTAGGGGTATGTACACTCAGGTCTGGTGACGGCATGTGTGGTAGGCATGATTCCTCTCGTAGCCTGGAAATTAGGGGTATGTACACTCAGGTCTGGTGGGCATAGGAAACTAGGGGTATGTACACTCAGATCTGGTGGGGATATGAAACTAGGGGAATGTACACTCAGGTCTGGTGACGGCATGTGTGTTCTGCATGATTCCTATCGTAGGCTGGAAGTTAGGGTTATGTACATCAGGTCTGGTGACGGCATGTGTGTCTGCATGATTCCTCTCGTAGGTTGGAAATTATGTAAACTCGGGCTATACAGTCGTCCTACAGTACTGATGCGAGTTTGTAAATGGCGTATAGTTAGTACCTAAAAATACTAATTACCAATTGCTGAAACACAAATAATACACATATCAGACGTATGTATTGTCACTTTGTCACTAATGCCAGGAATTAGTATTTTAACGCAACGTGTATACTGTACAGCCTAGCAGCATACGGCAATCTTGAGCCAACACAACGGGAGCGGGATAACTAACTTATGAGAAGTTACTGACAACCAAACGAACAAGCAAACAAAGCAGCAAAAAAAGAAACAAACAAAAACAAATAAATAAAAAAAAAAACGGCAGCAAACACGCAAAAGTTTCTAGCTCTTTGCCGCATTGTTGGTTATGGTCAAATTTTAGATTCAAGCATCACCACTCAGTGTAGGTTCAGCGTTCCAAAATGAGCATTTGATGGACTTTTGGTGTTATTCTTTTTAATGGTCAATTAATCGGGCCCATAACATACTCTGACCCCAGTCAAATAATTGGGCCCGAGCTCTCCACAAAAACGATACTAGTAATTTGCTATAAAGAGTACTCGCCACATAAAAGTATTGTTTAATATTCACTCGTCGTCTTTCGTTTTATCTTCAGGTGCTGGAGTCGATCAACTTGTGCATGATTGTGGGGTTATCCGTGGATTATATCGTCCATCTTGCAGAGGCCTACATAATGTCTCCGGCGTCAAGACGCCTGGACCGTGTCCGTGATATGCTTGAATCAATTGGACTGTCAGTCATATCAGGAGCTGTTACAACCATGGGAGCAGCATCATTTATGTTATTTGCCAAAATTCAGTTCTTCTATCAGTTTGGTATATTTCTTTTAAGCACTATTGGAATATCTATAGTATTTTCTCTGTTAGGTTTTACGACAGTCATGGCGCTTTGTGGCCCACAAGGTGACACTGGTTCGATGAAAAAACTTGCAATGCATATTTTAAAGTGTGTGAAGAAACAAGATACGGAAAGGCAACCTACAGATGTCGAATCTAACCATCAGAAGTCTTGCAAATGTACAAGTCCATCTGTTCTACTTGACCGATTCTATGATTGGTTAAGTTACAGCCGCGATGACCATTCCAAATAAATCTCCAAAAATAAAACATCTGTATGTTATGCACCAAAAATAAAAACTTGAGTTCCTGGCGGTAAATAGATAACCTGACATGCCTGTAATATAAACTCTGTTCAACTAGAACATAAACTGAACGACGAACAAAACAAGAGTATTTAACTGTCTTGAAAGCCGTTTCACCAAAGAACCAGTGGCATTCACGATGGTATGTGCTTGAGTAATGGCGTGAGTAATTGCATTCATGATGGTATGTGCGTGAGCAATGGCTGATTGCTTCCATGATTGTCTTCGAAAACTATACGACAGATGCTGTTGTTATGACGGTCGGTTCGTAAAGAATACTTTAAGGCTGATAATAAAATCATAAGATTTCATGAGTTTTATTACCTGGTCTGTTGCGAAGTATGTATGCGGGATTTGACCAGAAAACATTAGAAGGATACACTCTGTGATGTCAATGGTGCTACTTCATCCATCTTTTAACATATAATATATTATATGTATGATTTCTATATATAAGTGGTTTCAATGTTTTTTGTTTCTTTATATATGTTTACAATATTTGAAATGTTTCTTTTACTAAACGCGCTTTCACTTATACTAGAGTTTAATATATAATACAGTCACGGACGTTCTCAAATCCACCCCATCCCTCTTTGGACTTTAGAGCATTTGTTAATCGCAGGTTAAAGGCGATAGAAAGAGAAGATGTAGATTTTTTTTTTCTTTTATACTGAAGAGTATTGGTATAAGTATATAATAGAGCATGAGTTTTTCACGTGTACGGGGAGATAATGCACGAGCGTACACGTGCAAGACTCATGCTCTATTGTATTTGTACTACAATAACTAACATATGCTGTGTATATCCACGGGTATTACACGATGCATAGTGTGTATTTAGGATATTGTGGTACAATTATATATAACGCTCGTGCATTATCTCCCCGTACACGTGCAAAATTCATGCTCTATTATATACTTATATCTGTTTTTGCGCGCAATGTGTCGACGTGCCGTAAAACACCATTCATTTATTCATTCATTCATAATTATCTCATCGGTTAACAGTTTGCAACAATTTTTAATTCGCAGATAAAAACATCGCACCTGCGATATTTATTTCGTGAATAATCTGATGTTGCCTGTCCGCATTAATAACGATATATTTTAATTTATCTCCCATGAACATCGTACGTCTCAGTGATTCAGATGCACAAAGCGCGTAATAACCAAGAACGACGATTATCAAAGCTCATGGCAATTCACAATGGGGTTGTTTTAAAGAATGATAGGTAGTGTTCGAATATCATTAAAAATGAGTTACCTAGACTTTATTTGAAATTTGTATTTGTGCGAAATGATCGTATAGGATCAAAGAGCAAGAACACCTTATTTGATTACCTGTATTCCGTGCAATAACGTATTTTTCCGTAACGCACTGTTAAGGGATTGTTTTCAAGAACGGTAAGAAACGTTAGATTATCAAGGGCAGTAACTCTGCAAGATATTATTTGTGCGATATGGTTATATCTAATATAACAAATTAAATCTTGTAAAATGGAACGATTGCTTAAAATAAACATATATCTAGTAAAAACTGAGTAATGGGGGAAAAGGAAAAAAAAAAGACAAGAAAGAAAAAATCCCCTGTAATACCTTAATGTAACTTGTGCAATATTATGTATTATTGAGGGATGTGACGACAGTTATGAATTAATTTAAGTTTTGACGTGGCACTCTTTCCGAATCATTACGAATAAATAAAGTAATGAAGCGTTAAAATATATATCAAACATGATTCATAAAAATAAATTTCGATGCTTGGTTATTGCGGAGGAATTAAAATCCCTATCAATACCTCTGACGTCATGTTAAACACCTTATATGTCAAATGCAAAACAAAAATGCAATCGAATTTGTTGTTTAAAGCGACGCTACGTTTTAATATAAGTTGTGAGAATGTGTATGTATTATGTTCAATCTCTCGAAAAAGTGTGTATCATATACACAAAAATTCATGTCAGATAATAAAATATTTCCAGCGGGTTTATATTGTGGGAGATCAGAACCTGGTGTTTGGGACTTGAAACAAATCGAAACAACGGCGCAGCCCTTGGTTTCGATGATATTCAAGTCCGGCCCACCAGGTATTGATCTGGGACAATATAAACCGGCTGGAAATATTTTATTTCTTAAATCACAACGCATACTTAGTTTTTAAAGCGATATTACCTTCCTGGTGGTGGACTCGTGTGTGCTATTCCTAATGTATCATACCATACGTAGATGCCTAAATGATTAATTGATTATTTCGAATTAAAGACATGTTGTTTATATGACAATAGAATATAGACAACTCAAAAGTATTGTCACACTGGGTTATGTTGGCTTCGACCATAACACCAGGGTTCGTGTTTTTAAAGCAACTTTCAATGAAAAAGGAGATAATTTTAAAATTGCGAAATTTGAAAAAAAAAAAAAAAAAAATTGAGAATAGAAACCTTTTGTGAATACATATGAGCGTTTTTATAAACAATGACAGAATGGGCAATTCTTATCAATGCCAAACATTTAATTCGTTCAAAGCAATACGTTTGTATAACGTGTTCATGTGTTTGTTTCTATTTTTGTTTTCTGTTTGTGTTCTCTAAAAAAGAAGTAAACAGTATAACTGTGTTTATTTTTGCATCTGATATTTGTTAATACCATATTTGTACGGATCTTGCTACGTCTGTTATAATGTATATGTATAATATTGTATGATCACATGGGCCTATGGCTTACTGATTTTGAAATAAAGTGCTTCCATATAACGAAATGAGGTAATTCTGATACTTCGCTTAAACAAATAATAAAATGTATATACATGTATTTCTTTTTGTAAAATCACATCCTTACCTAGCATTGGGAACACTTATCTATTGTAGATCTAATGTTATGCAGTTATCAGTCATATGACATAACTTTTATGGAATATATTACTTTGTGTTTTATAACGTTTAAAAACAGTATTTTTATATACACTTACTTTGTTACAATAAAACAATAATACAATACTATTCTGTGTTATATATGTTGCTCCATTTACATTATTTGAGTAACTCATGGCCGGGACACACGACTTTACGATCATGGGTCCAACGCCTTACCACTAGGTCAACGCTCTACTGAATAACTGTTGGTCTGCGATCTTCTCAGCATCAGAACAGAACTTCTTCATTCGCATCATCTCTATCATGAAGTCGTATTTCGAATGTGTCTGGCAATCTGTTCAATCACCTCTGTCCAGTTTGCGATCTCATGATAATTTGTCACATGACCATAGTAAAATATAAGAAAACAGTGATACAAAGTATCACAAGCCGGTCAGAAAAGAGAATAAATATGATAAAAAAGAGAATGAATATGATAAAAAGAGAATGAATATGATAAAAAGAGAATGAATATAGAATGAATATGATAAAAAGAGAATGAATATGATAAAAAGAGAATGAATATGATAAAAAGAAAATGAAAGAGAATGAATATAATAAAAATAAGCGAACAGTATGCAGATGTTAGAAATTATTTTTTGCAATTGTCAACAATCAAAACACATTTATCACGAAATATATGAGCACTAGATAAAGTAGTCATCATGAGACAAAATTAACATGTTTTTTTTTTAATTTTAGCATCTGTGTTGTATAATACACATAATATGAATATGATAGACATCTGAAATATTATGTGTATTGGATCACTAAATAGAATATTGTTTCATGATTAGAATGTGAGGAATTGGGAAAAGATCATAGTTATAAACAAAAAGACAACTTATTGATAATATAATAGAAATTGTTTTGACGATTAACGTCTGTGAAGGTAATCTCAGACTTTAGCAATGTAAATTTACTTTTGAAGAACGGGTTTTATGTTAGATGTGTTTTTATTATTGACATCTGATCGGTACTTCAGGAGAATAAATAGCAGTGGATTATTTTCATATAGTCTGTAGCAACGTTAAATGTCGCACTGACGCTAAATGTCGCACTTGACGTTATATGTCGCAAGGCTGACGCTAAATGTCGGAACCAACGCTAAATGTCGCAAAACCTCCTGACGCTATATGTCGCATCTGTAACGCCAAATGTCGCAACAAATTGTACTGCCGCTATATGTCGCAACATCAACGCTAAATGTCGCACTCCCTAATAAGCACTCTTTTGTAGTATTACTGTCCTAGTTTAAGATCACGACGTATCCCGGAACAGTGATCCAGGGTTTACCGGGATGAACCGGGTACGACCGTAAAGGCCCAGTCTTACTGTGCCGGTTTGAGATGCCGGTGTATCCCGGTTCAGTGATCCGGGATGAACCGGGGTGAACCGGCGTACAACCGTAACGACACCGTGGACCACCAAGACGAACAGTGGTGAACCGTGATGAATCTTGTCAAACCGGCAAATGGGCCCCGGTTGTTTCAAAATGTTTAAAACAACATGGAGTCACCGGGAGCTACCGGGAAGAATGGCCAAGATTTCAACAGAACCGTGGAATACCGGGGCAATACCGGGTTACAACCGGGGCTACACCGTAGCTCTACCGTGATGTACTACCCGGTATTAGTACGGATTATCACGGTAGAGCCACGGTGTATCCCGGTTCTAGGCTGACAGAGCCCCGGTAAAGACGGTAATGCTACGGTTTATACCGGTAGACCTACGGTTGTACCCCGGTCCAACACGGTTTACCCTCAGGCTGGTTTATTGCGGACTGATTGGTTTAAGGTGTGTGTGCCAGTTGGTACCGGTGCTAGGACGGTGGCAGACGGACAGGCTACCGTTCTACTATGGAAACAGACGGCAGAGCTACGGTGATAAGACGCTGCAATAACGCTACAATATAATCATATATAATCATATAATCATATTAATAATCAATTTGATGTTTTGTTTTAAGCGTTCACAACTGTAAAGTTAAAACATGATATAAGTGTTGTACGTGGTAATAAATGACTGTTCATTCGTTCATGTTAATGTTTAGTTTACCCCCCGGGTTCATCGCTTTTGGTCGTCTGATTCGGGGATTTTGTTTTTATCTTTGCATTATATATCGCCGTCGCCGGAGTGTGTGTGTTGATAGAACGGGGAGTGATGGCCCAGTGGTAGAGTAACGGGGAGTGATGACCCAGTGGTAGAGTATTCGCCTTGAGATAGGAAGGTCCCAGGTTCGAATCCTACCAGTGTATTGACAGACATCATTTGTTCAAAGTTTAAAGGAAATCCGATAGATCTATATACAAAAGGTCATGTTGACAACTCCATTATTATCTATTACAGGAAATCTTATCTGTAAAACAGTGCGTGCCAACATCTTAGCTTAGCTATTATTTATACTATTATTCCAAGCTTAAAGGACGTAAACCAACACAAACACTGACTTACTTTTTACTCAGTTTGAAGGATTACCACATTAAGGGGCTATTTTCATGTGTCCTAAGAGCACTTTTGTGAAACGGTAAAGGACTATGACAGAGAAAGTCAGCAATAAACAACAAGTAAAGAACGAAACATTTTATTTTTACTAAACCTCAAACATTATATTTACGTAACGCTATGTTTCTACATAAATGTAAGTTAAAAATTAGTCAACATAAGTTCAATACCGTATGTATTGTCACAAAAGAATACAAAATTACCAAAACCTTTTTGGTTGAATGTTAGAAAAGCATAATGAACTTAGTAATAAACGAAATACATGTTATAACGTAATGTCACAGCGTATGTCCGTGTATGTCTATTCACGAAAAGTCATTGCAATCGACAAGAACATACATGTGGTAAAATGGGTTCTATATGCAATTATGACATGTTTTAAAAAAAATCCAAATCGGTAACGAAGTGTTTGAAAAAACTACACTAGCAACAGACGAGAATAAACTACCGATACATTGCTTAATATATGCATTATTTTTTAGGCTATATCGTTTTCAGCAGTCGAATGCAGAAAAACATCAAATCAGCAAAATATTACCTCAACCGTGCGATTTCGCCAAGGAACGTTTGCATTTGTGCTTACGTGGCACTTCTTGTTCATACACAGTGATGTTACAACGTAATATCACAGCGTATGTCCGTGCACATGTCTATACCAAAAGTCAATGCTTTCTATGGATAGCCACATATTGTAACTGGTATACAATTGTCACTCTTGTCACAAAATTCATAAGCAAATACATATGTAAAAAGTTAATAGTGCTGGAATAAAAAGGGTAACTGACACGGAATAAGAAATATTATCAAATCGTTTATACCATATTCCGAAAGAGGCATTGGCCCATGAGGAATGTGTTATCACATCACGGATTGCCTGAACTAACCCATTGCCAGACCCAGCTATTCTAATAATTCTTCTAACACTAATAGGTGACACAGATATATCACGGAACCGGTCAGGGTTGAGATACAACCGCGGCGGCGGCGTCTTGCTCACAATGTCTTTGAACAATCTATTCACCCGTTGAAGGGAGTATCGCGACAAAGGATTTTGTTTCAAAACAAGGTTAACAATAATATACCAAATCTCCGGCGGTAGTTCTACATGGTGTTTTTGGTGAACGTGTTTCGGTTTCCGTTTTAAATGTATCATTTCTCGCAATTGTTTAATGCGAGTCTGAAATTCTGATGAACCACTATTACTAGAGTCCATATCGTTAGTGTGCGAGTCCATATCGTTAGTGCACGAATCCATATCGTTAGTGTGCGAATCCATATCGTTAGTGTGCGAATCCATATCGTTAGTACGAGAGTGCATATCGCTAGTGTGAGAGTCCATATCGTTAGTGTGCGAATCCATATCGTTAGTGTGAGAGTCCAAATCGTTAGTGTGCGAATCAATATCGTTAGTGTTAGAGTCCAAATCGTTAGTGTGCGAATCCATATCGTTAGTGCGAGAGTGCACATCGTTAGTGTGCGAATCCATATAGTTAGTGTGCGAGTCCATATCGTTAGTGTGCGAGTCCATATCGGTGGCTGAGTTTCTCGTTTCCCATGTAATCTGTGTTGATCTGTCTATAATTGTTTCTAATATATCTCTGTTATACCCAAGAGCAACATAATGTTCACCAGCGCCCTCTGGGTAATGTCCCAATATAATAGGAGGGATATTGTTCGACAGACTAGAACTACCATCCGGACTAATTAATGTAGTTGCACTATTCATAGTCGATACTACAATGATTTGCACGTTGTATAACTGTGACATAGCTTGTAATGTTATTTGGTCACCATACTCGTATTCTCTTGACATTCGCGACAAATATATTTGTGGTTGTTCAAGAACTGAGTTCCACCAATTTTCGCCCAAAATACTATTGCCAAGTGCGGGGGTTTGTCTCAAAAAGGTAACCACTTCTTGCCTCAGCGTTTCTTCCGACCTATGTATTCCATATTGGCGTAGTTGGTATGATACCGCCGCAAACTGACAGTTTCCATTCCCAATAGGATCCATTATGATGGGTAGTCCAAATTCCGACCTCAAGTTTTCAAGTTGAGATGATTTTGTTACAGGTATGTAATACTGCTTTCGATGTAACTGTTTCCTGTTGGACACACTAGCTGCTGTATACTGTGTGATATCGCTTATGTGGTACCATTTTGCTTCTGAACGCTGTTGTCCCGTTCGAACAGAATCAGGAACACAATATTTAATTTTGTACATGTTTGTATTTAAGGATCGCTGCTGTATTATCCCATCCACTACCCATGTCCTTCTATTCAATAAACCCTTCTTCTTATAACGTAACAGCACTGTATCTCCAATACTATATACAGGTGTTTTGCAGGCCTTTTCATACGCTTTGTCGTTTCGTTTATAACACTTTTATGTTGCGGCTTTCGCGGCATCTCGTAGTTTTTTTGCTTTTAGTTTATGATTTAATGATGAACCTTCATTGTAAGGATCCCTTCCATAGTATATTTCATACGGTGTGCTCCATGCTAGACATTCTTTCGGGTCATTATTTAATATACGTTGATATTCTGGCAGCTGTTTCGCCTAGTTGATGCCACAACGATTCGCATGTGTCAAATCGTATGCAATCTTTTGTTTCAGTGTTTTATGCATCCTTTCAACTTTTCCCTGACTTTGAGGATGATAAGGGCGACTTTTAATGTTCTTTATATCGAGATCTCTCAAAAGTCTTTCACTTGTCCATCGAATTCACGTCCTCTATCATTCTGTATTATCTTTGGTTTACCAAACTCTGCGAATATCAGACTCACATGTTTTGTGATAACATCTGCGGATTTGCTTGGGATAGCACGTAACCACACAAATCGATTAAATATGTCCATCACGCTTAAAATGAATTTGCACTTTTCTTTTTTGTATATTACTGCTTCCCGCTGCATATCTACTAGATCGATCTGAAGTATGTCATGAACAGAACTGCTGCACACATGCTTCAGGGGAGCTTTGTTCGGAAATTTGGCATTTTTCTTCTGATATTCTGGCAGTTTAGGAAGAACGTGTTTTATTTTAGTTTCTGAAACTCCCGCATACCTCCGCTTTAACAGTTGGTACAGTCTTCTGACTCCAATCCCTTTACTTTTATGATAGCTCTGAATGATCACTCTATTACATTTTGATTCACACATAACCTCTTTTCCCTCGTAATATAATCGATTATTTTCAACTGAATAAAAATCCCTATATCTTTGGTATCGGCGCAATGTAGATCTTTCTAGGAGTGTCCTTTCCGCAACAGGTACATCATAAGTCCCTTTCAATGTCACTTTCAATATAATTTTATATTCTGCGTCTGACAGTAGCCCACATGCCCTGCCTTTTGCCTGAGTCATCACACCGGGCAACAGCAAGCATATTAACCTGAAACATATAAGATCTTGATTTAGAACAAGTCTGTTTTTATAGAAACAAAAGCTAAATCTGCATGCACGTGTATTTGTTGCTATTAACTAAAGCTATCACTTAAGGCTTTCCCATCCTAACTAGCTTCATCAGCACAGACTTTTTAACAAAATATCTTCGAAGGTCTAAAATGCATGTTTTTCTTAGATCATTACGGTGTTCAGTTAGGGCCATCGCCTCCTCTCTAAGCAAACCTGGACGCGAAGCGCGAAGACGCGATGGCAAAGCGCGAAGGAGCGATGGCGAAGCGCGAAGGAGCGATGGCGAAGTGCGAAGGTGCGAAGGTGCGAAGTCGCGATGACGAAGCGCGAAAACGCGATCATGAAGCGCGGATCGCGACGGCGAAGTGCGTTATTGTTTTCATCGCATCTTCGCGCTTTGCCTATCAGGCAATGAAGCTCTTATTAGGGCAGGCGATGCGCGAAGTAGCGATGAAAAAAGTGTCGCGATTCGCCATCGCGTCTTCGCACTTCGTCATCGCGTCTTCGCGCTTCGTCATCGCGTCTTCGCGCATCGCGCCTCCTTATTTACAAGAAAGCAAGCAAAGTGCGATGCACGAAGACGCGATGGCGAAGGGCGAGAGTGCGATGACGAAGCGCGATAGTGCGAAGTCGCGATGACGAAGCGCGAAGACGCGATGACGAGGTGAGAGATCGCGATGGCGAAGCGCGATATTTATTTCATCGCATCTTCGCGCTTCGCATGAGCCTATTGTTAGGGCAGGCGTTCGCGCTTCGCCATCGCGTCTTCGCGCTTCGCGACCAGGTTTGCTTAGAGAGGAGGCGATGTCCCTAATGGAACACCGTAGATCATTTTATCAAAAGCGTCATTTTGAATGGAGTAGATTCTTGACAAAGGCTTAAATAGACGTGTATTTGTCGAAATAATTTAAAGGGAGGTAATCATTCTCTCCCTTTTATATGAAAATAGAGTATAAATGTTAACAAGTGTAATAAATCAATGCCTCCAAAATTTACAAAATGCTGTGGTGAAAGATTATAGTATGTCATACTCTGAAAAATACTTGAGCTTTTCATTTAACCAACGCATATGCCAGCCCCGCATCAGAGTGGGAGATCCTTAAATTGACTCGAGCCCATTGGTTTTCAAATAGTTAGCGGACATGTTTGTACTTTGCACTATAGTATAGGCCTTGATAAGCTACGGAATCCGGTTAGTGCCAGATTACATTCTGACACGACACACGATACGACACACGACAATTCATGCGACACACTACACTTCATGCGACACACGAAGCGACATACGACAATTCATGCGACACACGAAGCGACACACGACAATTCATGCGACACACGAAGCGACACACGACAATTCATGCGACACGCGAAGCGACATACGACAATTCATGCGACACACGAAGCGACACATGACAATTCATGTGACACATGAAGCGACACACGACAATTCATGTGACACGCGAAGCGACATACGACCATTTGACACGACACTCAATGGTTGCTCCATAATTTTTTGCCAAATGGTAATATAACAAAACGCGACATTTTAGTTTTCAAATGTCGCGCGTCGTTTCATAATGTCGTGTGTCGTGTCGCGATGTCGTGTGTCGTATCGTGTGTCGTGTAAAAATGTCGTGTGTCGCCCTCGAAAAGCGACACACGACAGTCAATCTGGCACTAACCGGATTCCGTACTAAGCTGTATTGGAAATCGTGGTTTATAACGTCATGACGTTGTTACCATGGTATAAATGCAAAATAATTTGTTGTAATTTCAGATCATAATTAATTAATTAAACATAAATACTTATAATTACCTCAATATCAGGAGCATCTTCAAATTCTTCATACTTCCTTTCCTAGCACGTGACACACTCACATGCCTAACTGAAATGCCGTATGTGGAAACTACCGGATTCGAAGACATTGACCAATGATACTCATTGGCGCGAATTCGTTTTCGTTTCTTGTAGAAATATGACAGGTGTCAACTGGGGTTACTAGAAAGACCGGAATACACCGAATCACCGGAATAAACCGGAATACACCGGAATACACCGAAATATGTATAATAAAGGCATTATTTATGTAATTAATGGATAATAAATGAATATTTATGATTTAAATATTACTATATCCACACAGAAGAGTGATTTATGTGTTTGGGGGCTTATATACGCACACTAGACACCACTATATACACATATATAGCAAAACTACATACTTATCTCCCTTGAAGGAAAACATCATAATGCACAAGTTTCTTATTTGTGTTTTTGTCCTATGCTTGCATAGACTGGCATAAAAATACAAATAACTATTTAAATATTTTAATAATAAATTTATTACAAGCACATGTAAGTGTATAGATCTGTCATAATGTTGTTGTTTAACAATTTATAAAGCAAATCAAAACATTAAGCAATATTGCATGCATTCTAAGTACAGATAGCACTAACACACATTTAACACATGTATAAGATGGACGTTCGGACGAAATAATGAGAATATATATATGAATAACAGGTTAACAGAGTAACATACGAATGTTTATTGATAAAAACCGTTGCATCTGTAAAGTGCAAGTAATTTGTATAGTTTATTAGAAATTGCAAGTAAGTATATAATTTCTTAGATTATAGATATATGTAAAATTACACCGAGTTGACATATTCAACAATAGGCTATACAGCAACATAATTAAAATGTAAAATTTGAAAGTGTATACACCGGTGTAATAGTATTGTTATACAGTATAATACATTTTAAAAACTTCGTATATAAACCCGAAACGTTAATTTGAAATATACGGTGTGCTGGTTGCGGTCGTGCTGTTTGCGTCATATATCGTACTAGAGTAAGCTATATACAAATATATACAAACTGAAAAGTAATGTTAAAAAAACATTTTCAAAACGAAAGAAATGTAAGTTCAACTTAATGTTCCAGTGTTTTTGAGATAAGATAAAGACAACTTATTTACATTACAAATATAACATAAGTGTTATGAAAAGTGACAGTGACACGCACGCACACACACACACACACACACACACTATAAAGACAACCAAAACTTATACAAAATATATACATAAATATACACAAACTCACGTACACACACACACATGCGCACACTTACACATTATGAAGTAATCTCCAGTGCTTGATTATATGGACATGAAAGGGCTGCGACAACTACATGGTTAATCTTCATGTACAATCTTTGGTCTCTTTCCGTCAACCGTCAATGTCCTTACGTTTATATTACGTTTCCTTTGACCTGGTTTTTTACCGTCTGTCCTTGGTGCGACTACAGTCGATTTTCCGTCAGCTGAAGTTACGTATTTAGCATCATTGGCCACATAACGGCGACAGCGGTTAAACAAATTCGTCCGTTGCTGGTCGGTCATTGATAACCAGTTAGTCTTTGAGGTCTGGTACTGTTTGTGTGTGGACGCTAGGCGATATTCGCCGTTCCCGATCAGTGCACCACGCAAGTCTGTAAACTGTCCATTGACCAACTCATTGACTAATCGAACAAATTCTGTCAAACCTTTAGTCTTCCATTCTACAGTCTGCTTCAGGATATGATTGACTGACTCGCAATTGTTATTGGTCCAGTTGCGTTCAATCATGTGTAATCTCGTCGGTTCGTTAACCTTAACTTTTAAATGTCCCTTCAGTCTTTTTTGGAAGTACTGCACAAATTTAATGGATATATTTGTACAGTAAGATTCGAGTTGGTCGCATTTGTTTTCAAAGCAAATGCTGTCCATTGCGTCTGTAATGCCGTCGTCGCCAAATATTTTGTTCAAGATGACCTTGCGTTCCTGCACATTTACACCGTCATCAGTCAGGTGGTGTCTAGCGTTTTCTTTTAAGTGTCTCGTGCATAGAACATGAGTCGATTCAGGGAATTCAGTGGTAATGGCCTTCACGAATGCTTGTTCGTCATCCGAGCCGATTACAAGTTTCGTTAAATTTGACCCCAATAGTTTGAATTTCAAGTGATGAAAGAACTGGCTGTATGTCTCAAAATCGCTATTGTCGTGGACAAACATTGGTCCTAAGAACAATGGCGGCTCGTCAGTCCGTTGTCTTGTTACTGTTACCTGCTTATAGCAAGTCACGGTCACATGCATCTTGCATAGCATAAACGTCTTGTCGACACCAAGTACAGTCTGTCCTGTGCAACACAAGTTCTTCAAGTCAGTCATTTGTTCGTCTGTATAGAGAATTATGCAAGGTGACTTTCCGCTATTTCGTATAATAGACTTTACAAATCCATGACCTTCAGAAACCTGATTTTCAAGGTGCTTTATTTGGTCTGAAATGTTATTCGATAGAAAGTTTCCAGTTAACTGTGCATGTTTTGACCTTTCATATTTTTGTTTGTCGTAGATTTGTTGCAGTCCTGTCGGTCTGGTTACCTCGTCATATTTTGATTTTAGATTGTTATAAATTTGATGCGGTTTTTCTTTGTCTGTCAAGTCAGCAATTTCATTGATTACATATGCTGGTGTTCGTATGTTCTCAGTTTGTTCACGGGAGTTGCCATGAGGAGCTAGACCCGGGAATTGCCCAACATATTCCAACACAGCCAATGTACTCTCAAGACCACCCACACCTAACCATGTGACCCTTTTTTTATAAGTTGGATTAATCTTCAAATTGGTGTAATACCTATGAAGCACCACGACTTGTTCTTTTTGCGGTTGTGGACTCATTGGAACATATTCTGTTTTGCGTTTGATTTGTTTTTTAAAGCAAAAATACCCATTCTTTAGAAAGATCATAGACAGGTCTCCATTATCATTCATAAAGTAGTATGACTTCGGTGATGTACCCTTGGATGTATCCCAAATGCCACAATCATCGGAAAATGTGCTTTTTTTCTTGTTTGATCTATTTTCTAAATTGTTTGAATTGTTCAAAATGAAATATACATTTTCTTTCAGACCCCCCGGGATTTTAGACAAGCCAGATTCATTTTTCAGAAGATGTGTCACCACTGTGCTGGTGTCAAGGAATCCTGATTCTAGTGACCCCCGAAACTCACCGGAGATTACTTCATGGGAAGAGGGGCATGGCTCTGAATTATTTGACAATTCTCGTGCTGAGTCATTACACATATGACTATCGGCTTCAAAAGATAAATCTTTTAAATCGGACAAATTCATACAAATATCCATTGATTTGGGAACTGAATCGGAAATCTTTGGCGATTCTTTTGCCGTACTATGTGTCATGATATCAGCATGCGACATGTTTAAATCTGATAAATTCACCGAAGTAGACAATTCAACTACATCAGAGAACTGATCAAGTGTGTTTTGTTCTAACAAATGGCTGTCTGATGTGCCTGCTTTAGATTTAGGGAGAGTGTTGTCATCTGATACATCCGGTACATACGAAACTTCAATAACCTCGTTTTCTAACACGTCAAACCTATTTGGAGACAAATAATTCGATGTCCGGTTGTCAGTTGACGGAGTGGTTGTTGTTTTTGTTGTTGTTGCTTTTGGTGGTGGTGAAAGTTCATGCATCAGGATACGTGATTGACCATTCTGGTTGACTAGCGGAACAAAGTGGTTAGGTAACCATTGTCGTCTGTTTCTTTTGTTTTCGTTGTTAAAAGTATTCTTTGGTGGCAGCTGTGTATTTGTCCACATTACAGTGATCTGACCTTTCTCCGGATCGGAAAACGGAGGTCGAAATACATTGTTTAGTGTTGTGAAGGCGATATGCTTAATCCCATTAGTTGATGGATATACCGATTCCACTGGAATGTTAAGCAAGTTTGACAGTGCGATCAAGCGCCAGACTGACGAATACGTGCCGGGTTTCGCGCAACTAACACAGTCATCATCATAGTCCGGTGATAACAATTCTAATTTGTGATACAGAATCAGCTGTATAAGAAAAATGTCTCGTTTAAAGCCTTTACGGTCATGCCACACACGAGCTAAGTTCACATTTTATCTCTTTCATAAATAGAATCATACTAGATAACCTGCGTCTCTGAACTAGAATTCAGAACGGAAAATTAGTGAAACTATAGTGTTACAAAGAACGCGATACAGTAGTAGTGTATGTGTCAAAGTTCCAATTTTATTCTTACATTCGTTTCTTCAATGGGTGTTAGGGTCCCTCAGGGGTCTAGGAATCTTTATACGAGTAGCACCTGGGGTCTTCCTCCACCAATGGAAGCTGGAAAGTCACCATATGACCTTAGTTTGACTTGGACCGGTAACCAGAGAGGTCAAAAGTATTCTTGATTATGTTTACAAAAAACTTTTAAATATAATATTATTTATGTTTAACACCTGTAGCTAGTCATTGCGGCCATTGAATAATAGATACAAACATATGTAATTTTTTTAAAGCATAATCAAGGTATTATGTGCTTTGATCAATTCACATTTTTATCTTGAAGTTTGTCTTTATTATTCAACGCCAACACTGACTTGTTAAAAGTGTAAACATATTAAACTGTAAGTTCTATTTTAATTGCAATTGCACTTTCACCTCGTGCCTGTAATATACAATGATGTTTGTGTTTGTTTTAAGTTTGTTTAATATAAAATTATGTCTGTCTGTCTGTCTGTCTGTTGTCGGTGTTGTTATTGTTGAAGGGAAGTGTACACATGTACATCATTTTGCTTGTTACTGGTATTTTAATGAAGACAAAGTAACAGAAAGTAAGTTTGAATTTAATTTTATTAATTTTCTTCCCTGTCATTTGGTTTAATATGTACAACAACAGAAGCACTGTTCAAATTCAGTGTAAATGCTTCATGAAGGAATTTGGTATGTATGATCGTTTATTGTTTTTACACAGTCAGACTGACGATTATTCTTCTGCTGTCGATAATACCTATGGCGAGTTCCATGTCTCCACGTTGAGTAAGTTTTCGAGCGTGGTACCTTGGGTCTTTAGCATTCTTCCGGTGTCATGCCTGATATAGATATATCTACCAATGGTATTCTTAAATTATTGGGTAATCTCAATCCTACCAAAGCAGCTGGCCCAGACAAGATGAAGCCACTAGTGCTGAAGGAATTGAGACAGCAGATTGCACCAATCTTAAAGGTAATATTCCAACTTTCTATGGAACAAGGCCAAGTACCAAAAGATTGGACCACTGCTAATGTTACACCCTTATACAAGAAGGGAGACAGGTCAGTTGCGGCTAACTACCGCCCTATTTCATTAACCTGTATCATCTGTAAGGTGCTTGAGCACATAGTAGCCTCAAACCTTGTAAAACACCTCAACAGGAACAACATTCTCAGTGATATGCAGCATGGCTTCAGAGAGAAGAGATCGTGCGAGACACAACTTGCTATGCTAGTTGAGGATTTGGCTAAAAGTTGCTCTGAAGGTAAGCAAACTGACTTAATCCTCCTAGATTTTAGCAAGGCATTCGACAAGGCTAATCACGAGAAGCTGCTCTACAAACTAAAGAACTACGGAGTCCACGGTAATACTCTACACTGGATAAGAGCATTCCTCAGTGACCGTACACAGACTGTTGTCATTGAGGGTGAGAAATCGGATACAATTGAAGTCACTTCAGGAGTACCCCAAGGATCTGTCTTGGGTCCTATCCTTTTTCTTGCCTACATAAACGATCTGCCTGAAAATATTACCTCACAAGTAAGGCTATTTGCAGACGATACAGTTGTATATCTCACGATCAACGACGAAAGGACAGACAATCAGACTTTACAGACCGACCTTGACCGACTTGAAAGATGGGAAACCTTGTGGGATATGGAGTTCAACCCATCAAAGTGCGAAGTAATTCATATAACTAGGTCAAAAACGGCCAAACCCACAAGGTACATGCTCCATGGACAGGTTCTACAGGCAACTGAGAATGCTCGTTATCTCGGTGTAGACATCACCAGTAACCTATCATGGAACACTCACATTAACAGGATCACAGCCAAGGCTAACAGCTCCCTCGGCTTTGTCAAGAGGAACATTAAATTAAAGTCTCCTAAGATCAGAGAATGCGCTTATAAAACCTTAGTTCGTCCACAACTCGAATATGCCAGTACAATCTATGACCCACACACTAAGTCCAATATAGACAAACTTGAAAAAGTCCAAAGACGTGCTGCACGCTGGACCACGAATGATTTTTCTCATTATTCTAGTGTAACTGAGATGCTAGATAAATTGGGTTGGAGAACCTTACAACAGCGCCGGGCAGATGCGCGTCTATGCCTCCTTTACAAAATGATTCATGAGTTGGTCGCCATCACTATACCTCATTATTTTGAAGCTAATAATAGAGTATCCAAATATTGTCATTCTATGTCTTTCAAGCAGAATCACACAAGGGTTGATTATTACAAGTATTCATTCTTTCCCCTTACTATAGTACAGTGGAACTCGCTACCTGCAGATGTTGTACTACTGCAAGACTTTGATTCATTCAAGCTTGCAGTTAGTCAGCTCCAGCACACCAAACCATAAACATCATGAGTTTGTTTTTAACCTTCTTTTATCTTATCGTTCTATTTTTAACATGTCTTACACTATTTTTACCCTTGTCTAAATAATGCTTTTCTTTACTTTTCTACTAATTAAACACGACGCGCAGCTGCCCGATTATGCCTGTGAAGGCGTGTGGCAGGATGTAAAGATAGATAGATAGTGTCATCTTATGTCGTCACTAATTTTACGGGCCCGGATATTGCTCATCGGTGTATCTTCAAGGCCAGTGTGAAGTTGTCACAAAATAATCACGAGTAGAGCGTATTGGTCGTACACAGCTCTTGTAAGCACCTGTCAGTCACACGCTAATCCATGTTCAGTTGAAACCAATTCACAATGTCCATGATATATTCAGGCAGTGAAGTAATAATAATCTCTTATTACTTCACTGATTCAGGTAACACGGAAAAACGTGCAATTTTAAGTGGCTGCTAAAGGGCATCCGGAAGGGCCGTTTAATAAGTTTAGATTTGTGCTAATGCATATAAAAGTATAGGTCTATCTCTTTAAAGGGAACATTTGTTTAAGAGAGGCACTACCTATATCTACGCGATTTTTAATGTAAAATATTAAATACTCAATATTACTGCATTTATATGTATACAAAGCTATTTTATGAGTATTCTAAGAAGAAACATGGTTAGTATTGCAGTTCTGTAAATTATTAATTATGATCAAAACAATATCTTGAATAAAATGCTGCCCAGCCGTTTATTCCTGCCGGAGAACTACGAGATTTTACGATTTTCTCGGACATGCGCAATGCGATTACACACTATTCGGCGCAGTTCCGATAGTAAACGAAACGATCGGAACTCTTCGCCAATCCGACGAGGCAGTTCCGATTGTAAACGAATAAGATCGGAAAATCTCCGCAATCGGCTTGTCTAAAACAATTACGAATACAATTTCAAAAATCCGATCTTTTCAATCCTGTTTTCCCGCAGCAAAACGCATATTACATGGGGTGAAATTATTGCCATTCACCTTTTTCATAGTTCTCTTTATAATTAAGTAAAGTTTATATCAATTGGTTGACAAACATATATAGGTAGAGCCTCTTTAAGGGTCCTTTCGTGCAGATGTTAATACTGCGCATGTTGCGACGTGTGTCACGGAAAGAACGTGGGAAATAATGGTTTGGGCGGAACGTTTGCTATAAAGTGCATTATTGTCCAGTCGTGGCGGGGATTGATTGAAAGTTGCTTTGTTTGGTGCAGAAGTTGGACAGGGCGAAAATCACAGGCAATATGTGCCTAACCTGTCCGGTGGAGATAACACTTCCTCCGGAGTGGAGATAACCCGTCCGGTGGAGATAACCCGTCCGGGTTGTCCGGTGGAGATAACCCGTCCGGTGGAGATAACACTTCCGGAGTGGAGATAACCCGTCCGGGTGGAGATAACCCTTCCGCAGTGGAGCTAAGCCTTCCACGCATAACGTTACGAGCGGTGGAGACGGTCCCCGTACCTGTGCAACATGGCCAGGTTATAGTATCAACAACCCCCGGGACACGAGGTGGGCTCGTTATCAGTCCTCACTGGAGGAACTTCAGTCCCAACCTCGGTGGAGGTTAATTATCATATATATCGCATCATCAACCCTTATAGAAGCCATTTGATGACAATCGTCCATTGAATTCGCGCATCATCATCTTCATGAGCTCTCGCGCATCACATTCGTCGTGCTAGACCATAATTATTGTGCACGTCAACACTGTTATAACTTTAAACAACACTTTAGTGTCATACATAGTCAGTCGACACATTCAGTATTTGTGATAATACTACGAACGTCTTAAACGTTCATGGGAACAGTTTTTTCATATTTCATCTGTGTATTCGCTTGTTTTTCTTGATAATTGTATATATATTTAACATATTTTAAAAATTGCATTAAACTTATGTAAATGCATTCACCGTCATTGATTCTTTCCTGAATTAGCACCAACCACTAGGGTCATCTTGCGGGCAGATCTAGGTTTGCATGTAAGCATGTATATATCTATAATTTTGGTTTGGGATTTGTTATAGTATTATGCATCTTATTACTTCACCCATATTGGGGCATGGACTCCCTCCTCCCCACCTCTACCCCCGCCCCCACTCTCCTCCACATTTTTACATATTTCTGTGTTGTTTTAGTCACATATGTTGCAACCCTCCCCGCCCCCCTCACCCCGCCTCTCACCCCATCACCCCACCCACCCCGACCCAGACTTGAAACATTTTTTTTTAAAAAAATATTTCTGTGTTGTTTTAGTCAATTCTTACACATATATGTTGCAACCCTCCCTGCCCCCACCATCCCACCCCGCCTCTCACCCCATCACCCCCCACCCCCCCCACCCCGCCCCAGACTTGAAACTTGGCATGGACTCCCTCCTCCCCACCTCTACCCCCGCTCCCACTCCCCTCCACACTTTTTTTTTTTTTTACATATTTCTGTGTTGTTTTAGTCACTTTTTACACATATATGTTGCAACCCTCCCCTCCCCGACCACCCCACCCCCCGCCTCTCACCCAATCACCCCACCCGCCACTCCCCAAACTTGATTTTTTTTTTTTTACATATTTCTTTGTTGTTTTAGTGAATTCTTACACATATATGTTGCCCCCTCCCACCCCCAAACCCCCAACACACTCCCGCCTCTCACCCCATCACCCCCACCCCACCCCGCCCCAGACTTGAAAGTTTTTTTCTTTTTTTTTTTACATATTTCTTTGTTGTTTTAGTCAATTTTTACACATATATGTTGCCCCATCCACTCCACAACCCACTCCTGCCTCTCACCCTCACCCCCGCTCCACACCACCCCCCACACCACCTCACCCCACCACATCCCAACCCAACCCACCCCACCCCACCCCACCCCACCCCACCCCACCCCACCCCACCCCACCCCACCCATCCCACCCCACCCCCACTTTAAACTATTATATATTTTTTTTACATATTTCTGTGTTGCTTTTTTCAATTCTTACACATATATGTTGCAACCCCCTTCCCCCCACCCCTCTCACCCAATCATCTCCCCATCCAACCCGCCCCACACTTGGAACTTTTTTTTTTTTTTTACATATTTCTTTGTTGTTTTAGTCAATTCTTACACATATATGTTGCCCCATCCACCCCCCAACCCACTCCTGCCTCTCACCCTCACCCCCGCTCCACACCCCCCCACCACCCCACCCCTACCCACCCCACTCCACCCCACCTCGACCCACCCCACCCCACCCCACCCCACCCCACCCACCCCACCCACCCCACCCCACCCACCCCACCCCACCTCAGCACACCCCAGCACACCCCAGCACACCCCAGCACAACCCAGCCCAGCCCAGCCCAGCCCAGCCCAGCCCAGCCCAGCCCAGCCCAGCCCAGCCAAGCCCAGCCCAGCCCAGCCCAGCCCAGCCCAGCCCAGCCCACCCCACCCCACCCCACCCCACCCCACCCCACCCCACCTCACCACATCCCACCCCACCAAACCCCACCCCACCCCACCCACCCCACCCCACCCCATCCCACCCCACCCCACCAAACCCCACCACATCCCACCCCACCAAACCCCACCCCACCCCACCACATCCCACCTCCACTTGAAACTATTATATATATTTTTTTTACATATTTCTGTGTTGCTTTTGGCAATTCTTACACATATATGTTGCAACCCCCCTCCCCCACCCCTCTCACCCCATCACACACCCCCAGCCCGCCCTACACTTGGAACTTTTTTTTTTTTTTACATATTTCTTTGTTGTTTTAGTCAATTCTTACACATATATGTTGCCCCATCCACCCCCCAACCCACTCCTGCCTCTCACCCTCACCCCCGCTCCACACACACCCACCACCCCACCCCTGCCCACCCCACCCCACCTCGACCCACCCCACCCCACCCCACCCCACCCACCCCACCCACCCCACCCCACCCACCCCACCCCACCCCAGCACACCCCAGCACACCCCAGCACACCCCAGCACACCCCAGCACACCCCAGCCCAGCCCAGCCACGCCCAGCCCAGCCCAGCCCAGCCCAGCCCACCCCACCCCACCTCACCACATCCCACCCCACCAAACCCCACCCCACCCCACCCCACCCACCCCACCCCACCCCATCCCACCCCACCCCACCAAACCCCACCACATCCCACCCCACCCCACCACATCCCACCTCCACTTGAAACTATTATATATATTTTTTTTACATATTTCTGTGTTGCTTTTGGCAATTCTTACACATATATGTTGCAACCCCCCTCCCCCACCCCTCTCACCCCATCACACACCCCCAGCCCGCCCTACACTTGGAACTTTTTTTTTTTTTTACATATTTCTTTGTTGTTTTAGTCAATTCTTACACATATATGTTGCCCCATCCACCCCCCAACCCACTCCTGCCTCTCACCCTCACCCCCGCTCCACACACCCCCACCACCCCACCCCTGCCCACCCCACCCCACCTCGACCCACCCCACCCCACCCCACCCCACCCACCCCACCCACCCCACCCCACCCACCCCACCCCACCCCAGCACACCCCAGCACACCCCAGCACACCCCAGCCCAGCCCAGCCCAGCCCAGCCCAGCCCAGCCCAGCCCAGCCCAGCCCAGCCCAGCCCAGCCCAGCCCAGCCCAGCCCAGCCCAGCCCAGCCCAGCCCAGCCCAGCCCAGCCCAGCCCAGCCCACCCCACCCCACCCCACCCCACCCCACCCCACCTCACCACATCCAACCCCACCAAACCCCACCCCACCCCACCCACCCCACCCCACCCCATCCCACCCCATCCCACCCCACCCCACCAAACCCCACCACATCCCACCCCACCAAACCCCACCCCACCCCACCACATCCCACCTCCACTTGAAACTATTATATATATTTTTTTTACATATTTCTGTGTTGCTTTTGGCAATTCTTACACATATATGTTGCAACCCCCCTCCCCCACCCCTCTCACCCCATCACACACCCCCAGCCCGCCCTACACTTGGAACTTTTTTTTTTTTTTACATATTTCTTTGTTGTTTTAGTCAATTTTTACACACATATGTTGCCCCCTCCCCCCCCCCCCCCCCCCCATACCCACTCCCGCCTCTCACCCCCGCTCCCCCCACTCAACCCCCACTTGAAAATCTATTTTTTTTTTGCGTCGAGCGAGAGAGCGAAGCGAACGAGAATTTTTTTTATACTGAGGGCGTGCATCGAAATTGTTTGATATTTTATCTACAGTAACATGGACATACATGTATGAATAAAAAAAGTACGTTTTCAAATAAAATGATTTAACAATGTGTTAATTAAACCACTCATTAGCCATTATGCGTTGAGCGAGCGAAGCGAGGAAAAAAAAAATTTCTACTGAGGGATTGCATCGAAATTGTTTGGTATTTTATCTACAGTAACGTGGACATACATGTATGAATATAAAAAGTCCGTTTTCAAATAAAATGATTTAACAATGTGTTAACTTAATCAGGGTCTATTTACGCCGTATTCGGGACTCAATTGCGTGGTATGCGGGACTAAAAAACGTCTTTTGGTACTCGGTACGCAAACTTTAAAATAAAAGTAAGCCTAAAATGCACCAAAATTCATCGTAAACAAATACTGCGTCGGCACCGAAAAATGCATCCTAGAAACTATCTTACAAAGCAAAAGTAAAACAAACCTTTTCTTTTCTTTCGCACTTGTCGAAAAAACCCATCTTAAATCTGTCTGAGACAGCGTACTACTGGATGGACCTAGTTTTTTCGCTTCGATGGGCCTGACATTTTCAATCTTTCGGCTGCTACTGTATTTTTAAATATCGGAAAGGTGCAAAACCAGCGAAAATGAAACTAATGAGCGACAATTGAACTAATCAGCGAACTGCAGTTGATATTTGATCAAATCAAAGACCTAATAACATGTCTGTGATCAAATTAACCGACTCTAATTGTCACATATTTAGTCAATATGTGGATTAAGTGTTTCGACTGTTTTTAAAAAAACTTACCTTGGTCGATTTTAGGGGGGCGTACGCCGCTTCCGCCCCCCTCTAAATCCGCCCATGAGTACAGTCGTGAAGAAGATAAGAATATGTCATGGGTATCGGAACCGAGGCCGAGGTTCCCATTAAAACTCTTATACCGAGGGTTGGAACTCTCTATCTGAACGAATACCTATGATAGATTATTTTTCTTGCTTATCAGAGACATGTTGTGCGTTGACGCCGCCAGCTACTAACGCTTTGCATCTTTTTCTGCATACCGGATGTTGGTGCGCGTGTGACTTTTATCTTTACCCATAAAGACTTGCTATCCCCCATGTAAAACGTGGATAGCCTTGTCCCGTATGCAAGAATACATATTCTAGATATATTACATAAGACAAAACCTTTTTATAAACATGAATCAGAGGATATTTTAAATAATTACAGACCCTTTTCTATATACCTCCCCGTTCTAAAATAGTAGACAACGAAGAGCATGAGTCACAACTGATTTAAACATATTTATTGCCAACATTTTACATACAGAGCAAATATAAACATGTATTATTGCCAATATTTTACATACATAGCAAATATAAACATGTATTATTGCCAACATTTTACATACAGAGCGAACATAAACATGTATTATTGCCAATATTTTACATACATAGCAAATATAAACATGTATTATTGCCAATATTTTACATACAGAGCAAACATAAACATGTATTATTGCCAATATTTTACATACATAGCAAATATAAACATGTATTATTGCCAACATTTTACATACAGAGCAAACATAAACATGTATTATTGCCAATATTTTACATACATAGAAAATATAAACATGTATTATTGCCAATATTTTACATACAGAGCAAACATAAACATGTATTATTGCCAATATTTTACATACATAGCAAACATAAACATGTATTATTGCCAATATTTTACATACATAGCAAACATAAACATGTATTATTGCCAATATTTTACATGCAGAGCAAATATAAACATGTATTATTGCCAATATTTTACATACAGAGCAAATATAAACATGTATTATTGCCAATATTTTACATACAGAGTATATGTATACTTTCATATTGTCCAGTTTATGTTTGCTCTGTATGTAAAATATTGGCAATAATATATGTTTATGTTGCTCTGTATGTAAAATATTGACAATACTATTATAGGTTATTGCATTTGTATGGCTAATTATTGTATACTTTCATATTGTCCCGTTTAGTTTGCATTGAGCTAAGTGTGCAATATTCTACGATATTGCACGCACTGATATTGCACGGGAACTTTTTCTCGTGCTTGCTAAGAGCCGCGAAATAGAAATAAGGAACTACTTTCAAATAAAATAACGGAATCCTTTCTAAAGTGTCAACAACAAAATACGTGTTTTTATTGTTCAACTTTTTATGGCAGAAATTGATAAAATAATTGAAATGGTCACTCACCCACTGTTTTTAACGTTATCGAATGGTAAACAAAATTTAGAAAATCGCTTAGACTGTGTTACGGTCCTTTGCGCTTCTCTGCAATACTGTGTCAATAATGAAAATTTGAAGGAATACTATTTGCTGTATTATTTGTTGTTTTAGTATTTTTTGTCCAATAGGAAAGGTCTTACGTAGCCATGTAGGGCCTACCATTCGATTAAAAGCAGCATACTGTACATACAATATATAGCGCAAATTCCCTTGTTGCGTTTTCATATCTCTTGAGTGTATTATACTGTGTCCTAGTCTAATACTTTCTTTTATTACATTTCTATGGGTGAAAGATTGGGATTTCTCTGTGAAAGAATATTCATAATCGCTAAATATTAATACCTTACTCCTAACACAAAAATAACTAACTGACAAAGCTATAAAAATAACACAAATACAATGAAAAGTAATAGTCATACAATTAACATTGATCGAAAACAATATGAAAGTATACAATAAAAAGGTTATTGAATTTGTATGGCTAAATATTACTTGGAACTCGTTGTTTTATGGCTAAATATTACTTGGAACTCGTTGTTTTGGCGCAGGACGACTCGCAAGCTCGTCGTCCTTTGCCAAAACAACTCGTTCTATATCGTAGAATATTGCACGCTTAGCTCAATGCAAACTAAACGGGACAATATGAAAGTATACAATAATTAGCCATACAAATGCAATAACCTATAATAGTATTGTCAATATTCTACATACAGAGCAACATAAACATATATTATTGCCAATATTTTACATACAGAGCAAACATAAACATGTATTATTGCCAATATTTTACATACATAGCAAATATAAACATGTATTATTGCCAATATTTTACATACAGAGCAAATATAAACATATAGTATTGCCAATATTTTACATATAGAGCAAATATAAACATATTTTATTGCCAATATTTTACATACAGAGCAAATATAAACATATATTATTGCCAATATTTTACATACATAGCAAATATAAACATATATTATAATGACAAATGGGTTGGGTTACAAGTTCTACCAACATTATATTAAACTCTTCCCAGTTAAAATTTTGAAATTGCGAATGTATATGGCTGAGAGTAACAAAATACAATGGCAAATACATTGAGATAGAATAAAGCTGAATAAGTTAACAGATAGAGAAAATGAATCTCTCTTCGAAGCAGTTCAAACATATATACGAGAAACACATAGGTTTACATAGTCTGTCTCTGATGTTTTTCAACAAAATACACGTACTACGCGCGTATACTATATTTTGAACATGTTTTCTAGATAGCGTTCAGGCGTTCTTAAACTGACTGGAATTTAAATTGTGGGTAAACTAGTCTTTCTCACTATTCTCACTACTCTATCTCTCTTTCTTTCTCTATTATGTTTTCTCTTTATATTTTATTTACTTATCCACAACTGGATTTCTTTATCAGTCATATGTTATACATAAACTGCAGTCAGAGCAAAACTCTCAAATAGCGATGAATGAGGCTATTAATAAGGCTTGGCGTCGTTATAATCGATGATTTTTAAAAGGCCTTTGATCTAGCAGACCAGTCAATTCTTTTGAAAACACTAATATTTATTTATAGGAGGTTGTATCATCAGCTTGCCAAAGAGCATGTCGTTAGGTACAGTACAGTTGTTATAAAGAACCCGTCGACCTTTTGGAGTTGAGATTTGAAATATTTTGATAATGTTTAGGGTTTGACCTAGGACAATTCTATTTGTAGATTAGATTTCTGGAGATTAAGGAGGCTCATGTCTATTGCAACTCGGAATTGATGGACTAGAGTAATGATCGACATATATACTTACTGTCAATAATGCTCACTGTTAATGACACTCCCTCTCAATGATACGCACTGTCATAGATACGCACTGTCAATTATAATCATTGTCATAGATACGCACTGTAACTGACACTCACTTTCTATAACATTCACTGTCAGTGACACTCCCTCTCAGTCATACTCTCTGTCAATGACACTCACTGTCAATGATATTGTCAATCCCACTCACTGTCACTGATATTCACCGTCAGAGATACTCGCTGTCAATGCCACTTACTCATTCATTCACTCAGATATGAACTCGCGTTAGATCCAGCAGAGCTGTACTCTCGTTAGGGTTGTACTCTCGTAATATCCCGTATAGCTGTACCCTCGTTAGGGCTGTACCCTCTTAATATCCTGTATTGCTGTACTCTCGTTAGGGCTGTACTCTCGTGATATCCCGTATAGTTGTACCCTTGTTAGGGTTGTACTCTCGTAATATCCCGTATATATGTACTTTCGTTAGGGCTGTACTCTCGTAATATCCCGTATAGCTGTACTCTCGTTAGGACTGTACTCTCGTAATATCACGTATAGCTGTACTCTCGTTAGGGCTATACTCTCGTAATATACCGTATAGCTGTACTCTCGTTAAATACCGCAGATATATCCTCTCGTTAGAGCTTTACCGTCGCTAGGTAGCACAAATGTGTACCCTCTTAGATCTCAAAGAGCTGTACTCTCGTTAGATACCGAAGATATGTACTCTCGCTAGATCCAGTATAGCTGTACTCTCGTTAGATCTCGCAGAACTGTACTCTTTTTAGTTACCGTAGAGCTATACTCTCTCTAGATCTGGCATAGCTGTACTCTCGTTAGATCTCGCAGAACTGTACTCTTTTTAGATACCTTAGAGCTATTCTCTCTCTAGATCTGGCATAGCTGTACTCTCGTTAGATCTCGCAGAACTGTACTCTTTTTAATTACCGTAGAGCTATACTCTCTCTAGATCTGGCATAGCTGTACTCTCGTTAGGTCTCACAGAACTGTACCTTTTTTAGATACCTTAGAGTTATATTCTCTCTAGATCACTCATAGCTGTACTCTCGTTAGATCTCGCAGATCTGTACCCTCGTTATACTCCTCTGATATATACTCTCGCTGAACCTCCTTAAACGCTCCAAGATTATATGTATAATAGATCGTCATAACGAGGTTCGATTTGCGTCACAATAAACGACCTATACAATTAAACAGAAGAACGCGTGTTTCTTTTATATTACTCATTCTGATGTAGCAACGTGTCTCCCAAAGTGAAAGCTTTACCTGTGTTATAAAACTCAAAGGACAGTGTCATGTTTCACTCGACTGTGAATGTTCAAATGTTTAGTTGGATTTTTGTAATATATTCCACTGGACACGTAACAGGTACACTATTTAATTTACAACACCACCACCACCACCAACAACAACAACAACAACAACAAAAACAACCACAACATACACTTTATTTCAAATCAGGTTACCATTTGGAGAGCAATAATACATGTGTATACAACAGAATACAAATAGCACATGTTTATACAACATAATACAAAATAGCACATGTTGTTTACAACATAATACAAAATAGTACATATTTATACAATATAATACAAAACAGCACATGTTTATACTACATAATACAAAATAGTACATGTTTATACAACATAATACAAAATAGCACATGTTTATCATGTTTGTACAGCAGAATACAAATAGCACATGTTTATACAGCAGAATACTAATAGACATGTTTATCATGTTTATACAGCAGAATACAAATAGCACATGTTTATCATGTTTCAGCAGAATACAAATAGCACATGTTTATCATGTTTATACAGCAGAATACAAATAGCACATGTTTATACAGCAGAATACAAATAGCACATGTTTATCGTGTTTATACAGCAGAATACAAATAGCACATGTTTATCATGTTTATACAGCAGAATACAAATAGCACATGTTTATACAGCAGAATACAAAATAGCACATGTTTATCATGTTTATACAGCAGAATACAAATAGCACATGTTTATACAGCAGAATACAAATAGCACATGTGTATCATGTTTATACAGCAGAATACAAATAGCACATGTTTATACAGCAGAATACAAATAGCACATATTTATACAAAAGAATACAAATAGAACATGTTTATACAACATAGTACAAAATAGCACATGTTTATACAGCAGAATACAAATAGAACATGTTTATACAGCAGAATACAAATAGCACATGTTTATACAGCAGAATACAAATAGCACATGTTTATACAACCGAATACAAATAGAACATGTTTATACAACAGAATACAAATAGCACATGTTTATACAACATACAACAGAATGCAAATAGCACATATGTATACAACATACAACATAATGCAAATAGCACATGTTTATACAGCAGAATACAAATAGCACATGTTTATACAACATAATACAAATAGAACATGTTTATACAGCAGAATACAAATAGCACATGTTTATACAACAGAATACAAATAGAACATGTTTATACAACAGAATACAAATAGCACATGTTTATACAACATACAACAGAATGCAAATAGCACATGTTTATACAACATACAACAGAATGCAAATAGCACATGTTTATACAACATGCAACAGAATGCAAATAGCACATGTTTATACAACATACAACAGAATACAAATAGCACATGTTTATACAACAGAATGCAAATAGCACATTGAACAACATGCACAAAACATATATAAGTAATGGGGACAGTGTTTGTTAGTTAAATAAAAGAGGAAACAACTGTCTAATATGGTTCTTCAAAAGATTGAATTGAATTGAATTGGGGTTTTAAGGCGCCCCAACACATGAAAGGTTATATGGCGCTTAACAGGAATGAACATGCCAGGCTCATCCTCCATGTACATCGAGATAAAATATGGAGAACGGGCCTAGCACCTTCTCATCCTGAACTGCAGATTTGCTGCAAATTCTATTGTAGACACTCCATTTACCTGGAGCCACGTTATAGTTTTTCTGCCACTGCTCTAGTGATATGAGCGAGATGGCACCTGACACAATGCAGGGATCATGATGAAGACCTTTAATAAGCATGAACAAAAAATGATAAAATGAACATGAATTTGGGTGGTGGATGGTGGGTGAGGGGTTATTTGCGGGTTCTACCCCTCTGCCTTCCCCTCCAACGGAATCTGCAGTGGCCCTATTCTTTGCCCCGTAACCAAACGGGGCCCTCGGAACCACACGGGATCTTCAAAAGATGTGCTTATTAATATATGTATATATGTATTTGAGTAAGAGCAGAACATCTAGATAACCAAGAATACAAGTATATTTTTTATCTACGTTAGTTTAAGAACATAATTTTTTGCGGTTATCTATACAAATTCCCTTCTCGTTCAATACAGTAGGCTCGAACAAATAGGTCCTTAAAGCTGCTATTGCTGTATACAGAGCTAGTGGGCGTGTACATACAGAGCTAGTGGGCGTGTACATACAGAGCTAGTGGGCGTGTACATACGCTAGTGGGCGTGTACATACAGAGCTAGTGGGCGTGTACATACAGAGCTAGTGGGCGTGTACATACAGAGCTAGTGGGCGTGTACATACAGAGCTAGTGGGCGTGTACATACAGAGCTAGTGGGCGTGTACATACAGAGCTAGTGGGCGTGTACCTAAAGCAAATGAGAGCTTGGTTAAGTAGTAGTGGTTTACTACTAAATTCGAGCCACTGAAACCGACTGGAAACCCGTATATAAGGCAGTTTAAAGCAAACCCTTTTCATTTCTTTACCTACTATCGACAAAGCAACATCACAAATGCACACCCATTCACTGAAAAATAGTATAGCCTATGTGGGTTTCGAACCCATGACTTTTAGATTGATATTCACTACGCTTTAACACTGGGCTAATACTGCCGGCTGATCATTAGCTTTAATTTTATCAATGTAATCTTAGCATTGTATACTGTATTCTTTGTTCATTGCGCGTGCGTGCGTGCGTGCGTGATGCAATGCGTTTCTATGTGAATATGTACACCATAGACCTTCGAAAAAACACTACAGAAAATATGGATTTTAAACTCCAACATTAGAAATAACATTGATAAGTAACCAGCGACTATTTTCAGACGAATATATAGTTAATCAGACGAATATATAGTTAAAATAAAAACTAGGTTGTCATTTGGCTTTGTGCCTAATGGTAAGGTATGCGGATTTCGTGTTGAGCGAATGTTTTTAAATGATTAGGATAGTGATGTTTTTATATCGTCGGATGTTGATACAGCGAAAGACGGATGAAATGATGTTCTGGTATAAGTTTCTCGCCTTATGTACGGGTTTACTGCCATGTATCACAAGCTTGAATTTGGTAGTAAAACAAGCGTAAACACCTCCCATTTGTTTTCGGTAGACGCCCATTAGCATTATATACAGCTATAGTAGCTTTAACTCTACCGGATTGCCGGCCACAATAATAGTAAACCGGTGACCCCGAGGTCAATCACTTGCGTGTGGATCTATGAGGAACTAGCTAATTTTATGAATGGCATACAGTTCAGAAATTTACTATAAGTGCTGCACGAACGAGACCAGTGTGATTATCGTTATGGATGATAGTTGTTTTAAAGTCATGTGCACAAGTCGGGTGCAAGACAATATTGGATTAGCACCATTAAAGAACAATGGCCAATTGATCAGTGATAGTGCAGGGAAAGCCGATATCCTGGTGAACCAATTCCAGTCTGTATTTACTAAAGACGACAACCCTGCTATGCCAAACGTCTCTACCCACATTCAGGAAGACATCCCACACCTACACATCGGAGAAGAAGGGATCCTCAAATTGTCGAAAAATATGAAAGTCAACAAAGCTGCAGGCCCGGATGAGCTCCCAAACCGTGTACTACAGGAATGCGCCACTGAAGCTGCACCAGGGGTCAGAGCAATATTCCAATGCTCGGTCGATGAAGGGCAACTACCTAAAGATTGGAGAGACGCATATGTAGCACCAGTCTTTAAGAAAGGTGATTGTCACACTCCGGAAAATTACAGGCCGGTCTCATTGAGTTGCGTGCTTTCGAAATTACTCGAGCACATCATCTCCCACCACATTCTGAACCACCTTGATAGACATTAAGTCCTGACATCCCTCAACCATGGCTTCCGCGGTCCGGCTACTCTTGTGAAACGCAGCTAGTAGTCACAGCCCATGACATGCTGTCATATGCGGACAAGAACGGACAAGTGGACACAGTGATATTAGACTTTAGCAAGGCGTTCGACACAGTACCTCACAAGAAACTTCTCCACAAAATGGAGTCATATGGCATCAGAGGACCTCTACTCAATTGGATTGAACACTTCCTAACAGAACGTAAGATGAGTGTGGTAGTAGGAGGTGTTAAATCACGCCAGGTGGAAGTTGACTCCGGTGTACCACAGGGTACTGTGCTCGAACCCTTGCTGTTCCTCTGCCACATCAACGACATGCCAGAACGCGTCAAGTCGCATATTAGGCTGTTCGCGGATGACTGTTTGCTATATAGACACATTAAGTCACAGCAATATCATCTCATCTTACAACAGGACTTGTACAACCTACATACATGGGCAGGCGAGTGGGGGTATGCGGTTCAACAACAAGAAATGTTACCTGCTCAGCATCAAAAACAAATCTTCACATTTCTACAACACCAATGGCAATATTCTTCAGCAAGTCCAAGATAACCCCTACCTAGGTGTTACTTTCTCAGACGACCTAACTTGGAATTCCCATATCACAAACATCAGCAAAAAGGCAAACTCCACACTAGGATTCCTACGCAGAAACCTAAGACACTGTCCACAATCATGCAGAAAAAACGCCTACCTAGCACTTGTCAGGTCGAAACTTGAATATGCCTGCAGCATCTGGGACCCATTCCTAAAACGCGATATTGCCCGACTCGAACGAATTTAGAGGTCGGCTGCAAGATTCGTAACAGGAGACAACAAGTCCAGGGATGAAGGTTGGGTCACCAACATGTTAAAGAACCTCTAACTCCCGCCACTATAAGACAGACGGCGACTTCAGAGGCTGACCCTCCTGTACAAGGTGGTGGAGGGGCACGTGCCGGCCATTAATATACAGCACTATCTCAAAAGACAGAGACCAATGCGAACTGTCAGGGCAAAACAATACCAAGACTTTGTCACTAGTAATATAATAGAAAACCAAGTGGTGAACAGTACAAAAGGTTTTGAACCCATCAGGGCAAACAGTGACAATTATAAACATTCTTTCTTTGTTAGAACAGTCTACGACTGGAACAAATTGGACGATAACACAGTCTTGTCCAAGAGCATTGATTACTTTAGAGCAGCATTGACAAAACCACAGTGAACCCGCATTTTTTTTATGCGCAATCCAAACCCGTTGAATATAAGCCAGTTTTGGTTTCTTCAACGTATTCTACAGATACAGATAGGGTGGTGTCATTGGTTGAATTGTATGTGTTGCTATTCGCAACATCTTGATCACTTCTTCGAATATGGACATGTGGTTTCGGTGTGTTATTAAAATTAATCGTCGAAGATGATCAAAACTACTTCGAATCATATCTCGAATGTGTCTCGAAGGACTTCAAAATTGAGGCTACGTGATACTAGCATGGCGCGCCTTAGATTTTCGCCAAAAGGAATTTGCAAAGTTATCATCAACGTTTTATAATGTCATTTAGCCGACTGCTCCATCTACAATTTATTTACACGTTGACATACGTTCTAAGCCAATGACATCCCTGCGTTCAATTCAAAAACGGAAAAATAAATCGCATAAAATATTTCTATTGTTGCTGTATGTGTGAGAAATTGCACATAAGTGACACTGATAACTCCGCATTTGAATGTGTCGTTGTGTAAATAGTGTCTATGGTGGTAAAATAATAATAATAATAATAATAATAATAATAATAATATATTATAATAATACTAATAATAAAAATAATAATAATAATATATAATAATAATAATAATAATAATAATAATAGATTATAATAATAATAATAATAATAATATATTATAATAATACTAATAATAAAAATAATAATAATAATAATAATATATAATAATAATAATAATAATAACAATAATAATATATTATAATAATAATAATAATAATAATAATAATAATAATAATAATAATAACAATATATTATAATAATACTAATAATAAAAAAATATATAATAATACTACTACTACTACTACTAATAATAATAATAATAATAATAATAATAATAATAATAATATATTATAATAATAATAATAATAATAATAATAATAATATAATAATAATATATTATAATAATACTACTAATAAAAATAATACTGTATATGCCATGTGCACCATTGATCACAAGAAATTTCAAAACGAATTATGAAAAGTAAGAAGTAGAGATAGTCACTTACTCAAAAAAATCTGCCGTAATCTCGTACGTCAAATCTCGTTCTTCATTTTCATTAGTATACTTAAGATAGAAAGAATATAATGATAACACTACTACACACATAATATAATTCTCTTTGTTTTGAGACCAGTTGCAGACTCCTGCTGTGAAAAATGATGACTTCTATACAGTTTCAAATTTCAGCCTACAACAGCAACAGCAGGAAGTAGCATAAAATAGGCCCTAGTCTGTTTTTTTAAATAACACTTGTTATATTTTTAGAACACATAAAAATATTTTGAAAATACCACTACATTCTAAATATAATAGTCTCTAATTTGAGATCATTTGCAGACGTTGCTTTAAAAAAAATGACATTTTCTATACAGTAAGCAATGAAAGTGCTGCGTGAAATTTCGAGTATTTATCTGAAAGCATATGTTGCAAATCTCCCGTATATTACGTCTCTATACTAATATAAATCTAATTTCAGCCGCTACTATTCAATGTCTGGAATGCACTGACATGCCCGTGCCACAGGACTGCAGCAAGGTTACCACGTGCTCGTCTAGTGACATGTGTTACACAAGAAAATATGTTACTAGTGGAGGTGTTATTCTATTCGACTCAGGATGCCTGTCCGCTCGGGTAAGACATGTTTGACGCAGCTTTTGAGAATGTCAAGTTAATCGAAAACAGAAAGAAGGAAGCTGAAGATATTTGGTCAATTTTAGCTTTTCAGATGAACGCTTCTGGCTTAAGAGTCGTCTGTTGTCCGTAAGACCTTTCTGTGATAGCAACTTCTCTGTCACCACACACAGACCTAATAACAAATAGATTGGACACTATGATAATTATCTAAATTGCAGGTGGCACAGTGCGAAAATTTCACAAAATATTTCCCAAATTTAAACACACATATCATGAAGAGCTTTATAGATACACATTTCATTCATACCAAATCCCATCACACATTTAATTTTCTTTCCAATGATAGTATTTTGTTTTCTCTTACATTTAGAGTAAAAAAAGAGTTTGACGGAAACTTTGACTATGTCAAAACCTTGATTTTTAAGAGAAAAACAAAAAATTATGACATCTTTAACTTTAAAGATCTTTTTATACAAATTCTTATTTTTAAAATAAACATAAATTATTATAATCCCATTTGCTATTCACTATGAAATTTTTGAATGTTTTCTCATCAAAATCAGTGAATAAATGAGAGAGAAGATAGAAGGAAAAGTTAAGGTCCCTCATGATATTTTGGTTACTTCATTAGTTAAGATAGAAAGTTTCCTATCTGTTTATTAATATGTCTGTGCACCATATGACGAATTTTCATAACACTTCTGTAAAAGGAAACAGTTACCGAAGTTGTGTGAAGCCTTTTTAACTTAAAATTACGACATATCGGTCGATATACAGTCCTAGACAAGTTCTAAACATGTATAAGTTACCAAACATGAAACGACAGAGTTACGCACCTCGACTTTTACTTAGATTCTTTTTACGCTAGATGTCTATTTTATATTTGTATGATGTAGGATCGAAGTAGTTGTTTTTGCATAATGGTTTGATGGCAGTGTTTTAGGCACCAAACACTTTTTTATGTGTGACGTTTCAGCGTTGTAATGCTGGAAAAAGAGATCAGATGCAGATGTTCGTAGGGGAACAACAACGGTCCTCAGAAATTACCGTTTGTCAAGAGTGTTGCGAGGGTAACTTGTGTAATAACGAAGGATGCGGAGCTGTAGGTAACTATCACATGTCTGCCAAAATTAGAAATACAAAATAAGTTTTTTTGACGAATGCATTCCAGATTAAATTTTGGGTTTAATTCATTATTTCATTATATATATAATGACTTTAAAGTTAGTTGCCAGTACGCAGTGCGTTATTTAAATAACGAACTTGCAACAAGTTCGCGATCCGAACTAAATGTTAAAAATATGCATGGCTTGAATTAATGATTAATTTTGTGCTGTCACACAGGGAGGTGGGGTGGGGGATTTTTTAATGAACTAAATATTACTTTCTAATTTTTATATACATGTTTTGATAAAGCATGTATTAAAGTGCTATATACGTTTTTAAGTTGTTTAAGAATCTTTCATGTTATCATACCTGATATGATTGAAAAGAATGAAAACGGACGCTCCTGAATCTGTTTTCAATCTTCGCGTAGCCATCCTCTAAGCTTCGCAAAACCAAAAAATCATTTTGAACTCCCATGTTTACATGTAATTTTATTGACAGCCAAAAACCAAAATGGCGACGTCGGAAGATTCCATTCTTTTAGGGTAGGGTGACTTAAAAAATCAGTTGACCAACAGTGATGTAAATTACAAACTATATCCGCAGTATACTATTTATCTACCCTTTATCTGCTAAATATAATGGTTTTCATTTCAAAATAAAGGATAAGTATGCTTGGTTGCCGGAAGTGCTGAACATTGAACAACAACACCACCCTGCATAACCTACGTTTTACTTGGTACATCTGAACGCTAGAAACAGACATGCGCAGACAATTTTTAAAAAAACGCCGCCATGTTGCTTTAATTTTTACAATGAAAACAATGGGGTCAAAATAACTTTTAGTCTTTGTGAAGCATACCGGATGGCTATGGCAGGAATGCAAACAGATCCAGGAGTGTCTATTTTCATTCTGTCTAACCATATCAGGTATGAAAACATAAAGTAAGCAATAAAAAAAATCTCGATTCATATTTCACGCACAGGCATCCTGAAATGCACAGTAGCTAAAATATTTACCATTTTCATTCTAAATCTACTTTGATAAACATACATCGTTGAGAATCATTGACTATTTGTGGCGCAACCGATAGCACTATCGTTGCGCAACCGTGAGTGGTTTTCGTTGAGAATCCATTGGCGCTGATACCGGATATTTACACCCAGTGCACAAACATTTTTTTATAAGGAATAAGGCCAGATACAGCAAACACTACGAAGAATGTATGGATCGTTGAATGCAATATGTCATTATCTTTAGTTTAAGTTTGGGTACAACACATATATGCGATAAGGGTTCGTGTTTAAAAAGGAGACTAAGACAAAACAAAAGAAAACATAACTTTGTAAACTGTTCAGTCTTTATTTTATAGAGTATACAACACATTGTGGGAAGCATGAAACATGTTAATTGAAATGGAACAAGAGCAAAACACGGACATCAGCTTTTGACCATGTCACATAATGGAGTACTAAATGCTCATCGTATTTTCAGAAACAAATTAAATAATACTCCAATATATATACACGTGTTTAATATATCTAAAGACGCCCTGAACATAGATGTAAAAGACGAACGGGAAATGAAGCAGTAACAAAACACTGTCAACCAAAAAACGCATACAAAACAAACAAGACTATGATTACAATACACCCAAACCTCACGTGTACCCTATTGTCATCCCAATTAATAAAACAGTGTAAATATCAGGCTATATCCTCTAACAATCTAGGCTGTATAAATAGGCAGTATAGGTACAACACATCTATGGATGATTATAAAAACATTACCTTAGAAAGGCACAAAACATTTACTCAGTTACTCAGTGTCTCAACAGAAGCGAGAGCAACAAGAGAATAAATCAGTAAGGTCACGACAAGACAAGACTGAAGACTAACATCAAACATTACGCTAAATGAAATTATTTGAGTGAGTGTTTTCCCCTGTCACATCTATATCTGCAGGATTTTACACTAGAAAAGCCCGATTAAAACATTTTTCGGCTTTACTGATTTATTTCTCAATCGATTTAAAACCATTTTGGATTAAACCGAAAGATGTGATTTTCAGGCATGAATCTCAATCGAGTTTTCTTCACGTTATCACCCTTTGCAACAGTGCAAACTATGCAGCCAGTTTATTACACTTAGACTCAATACAGGCGTTCACGATTGAGCATGGAATTAAAATGTGGCAAGTTGTCAATCATTTATCCATTTCAACCAATCAAACCAGAACGATACCTGCGACAAACAACAGCACGTGTATAAAGCACGTGCAGCTATGTTATATAAACTATTGTCAATATACTTCGACATCAGCAATAGGGCGGAGATATCAAAGTACTGGCGACATGTCAATTACGTTCATACTGACGCAATGTCATCGCGTGCTCAACTCCGCCCCCTTCCTCGCTGGCTGAATAAAAATTGTAAACACGAGTGTGAAAATAAATCTCGATTTGAATCCGGCGGAGATGTGCTTTAGGCATATAAACCAGCCAGCATTACAGTAAAATTGCTCGAGAGATAAACCTTGAATATGCTATTTTGAAAGTAGTAAGTTCCATCACTGCTGGGGAAGCCCAAAGTTATTTTCACAATCCACAGCATCTATATAATAGCAAAAAGGTGAATTCATATGTCGCCAGTACTTAGATATCTTCACCCTATTGTTGATGTCGGAGTATATTGCCAATAGGTTATATTAAAATACAGCTACACATGCTTTATTATACTGTTGCACGTGCTATTGTTTGTCGGAGGTATAGTATTGGTTTGACTGGTTAAAATGGATAAATGATTGACAACTGGCGACATGTTAATTGTACTCAGTGTTATGTTATGATATCGATTTTTTTGTCACGTGCGACTTGTATGCGAATGAGAGGTGTCAGCTAGTTTCAATCCACTGAGTACTTCCATTTTATCGGTTGTTTATATGTCTGACGCGTCAAACATCCATTGACGCAATCGATGTAATCCTTGCTCAATCGGGAAGGACTGTATTACTCAAATGTACACCATGCATTGGCATTCGGATTCACGCAGGTGACGACACCTATGTAGCCTCCACAATTATAGCTCAGGTGTTGCATTGGATATTGCTGATGTCCACCTTCCACCCAGCCGCAGCTGAAACAAATTATATGTAGCAGAAAATAAAAAGTAGGCCAAATCGAAATTAAACTGGAACGAATTCGACGGTACGCCATCGCAAAATACCCATGTTTTCTTCGCACAGGTCAATTCCCTTTAACCCTGTATCCATTTTACATGTAATTGTTTTGATCGTTCTTTGATACTCAGATCAGAAATAGTATAATTTACGTTTTTTGTATATATATACTGACGAGATAAAGAAACGCCTCATCGGGAATTTCCGCTATATATTGTATGTACACTATGCTGCTGTTAATCGAATGGTATATGGCTACGTAAGACCTTTCTTTTCGGAAAAAATACTAAAACAACACAAAACACAGCAAATAGTATTTCTTCAAAGTTTGATTATTGGCAGAGTATCTGTTTGGCTCAAGCATGTGAGCAAACTTTGGATGCAAATTTCTGCAAACTCTTTACGTTAAATACAGTACTAAAATAGTCAATTTTTCAAAGAGGAACTTCAATATTTATGAATTTCTTGTTATAAAGTGTACTGTGATTAAAACGTCTACAACATCGCAGTTGTGTCCTTTCTCTAACCAACTGCAACTTTGTTTTACAAAACATCTTGGGATTTCTTTGGAATATTATGTGGCATTTAGTGTGCGGTATATATAATATATAGCGGAAATTCCCGATGAGGCGTTTCTTTATCTCGTCAGTATATGTATGACATTAAATGAATAAAAACATGTTTAGTGTATTTGTGTATTTGAACTTTTGACCCCTATCCCAGAGTCCCATGGTGACCCTGGAGCAAATTATACTAAAATTCCCAAAATCACTGCATTTTATTGAGAAAGAAAAATGTATATTTGGCTGAATTTACCTCTCTCCCACCACCCCAACCCCCACCCTCATCCTAACCCCACAGTATATGCACTGTAATCCTTTCAGCAAAATGTTCATTTGAGACATATTTTATTTTTTGAACCCTTGTTACCCTCCATCCACCCCCTCCAACCTCAACCCCAGTAAAGACGTCCGAGTTTTAAATAATAAATCATTTGACATGCTGTGTATCTCTTTCATAGACGACCAATAAATGTGCAAAAGTATGAAAAAATGACACCCTAATTGAATTATTAGTGTATTTGATGCCCCTTCCTCCAGGCGCCACCGATGACGTAGGAGAAAACAAATGTATAGTGTAATCCCATCATCATAATGTTTCATTTGAGACATACTTATCAACAAAATAAACCAACTCCAAATCCCCTACATTTTGAGACATAATTACACACACCCCACTCCGCCTGCCCCATCCACCCTGGGCCCCGGACAGACGTCCGAGTTTGCGAAATAATAAAATCGTTTGATATGTTGTTTATCTTTCATAGACGATCACATATACCAAGTTATGTGCAAAAATATGGAAAAATGACATTGTAATTGAATTTTTAATGTATTTGACCTTTAGACCCCTCTGAGGGCCACTGGGATCGGAGCCAAAAATAATTTGCTCTTGCACGCCGTCATCATATAGTGAAGTCATACTCTAAGTTTGGTTGAATTCCGTTCAGCGGTTTAGGAGAGATGCGGTAACGGACGGACAGACGGACGAACGGAGGCAATTTTAATATATACAACAATTTAAACAATTACACTTTGTGGACTTGCCAAGAAACGTGTGGCAGTTAGTTTTGTATTCCTATGAAATATTTTATACTGGTATTTCACCAGATACTGAAGCAGATATCAGCAAAGACATCAACAACACCTCTTGATATCGGGGTGATAACTGATTTTCATTAAGTAGAGTCGAAGTAGAGATGGCGCGCAACTTGACTCTATGGCCTCAGGGAAGATTAGTTTATTTACTAACTGGGCTACCCTCTTAAAATAAAGTCTTCAATTCAATTCAATAAATATATCATTCCACATTGGACGTTCACGAATCTCGAATATTAAACTAATTGACATACGACATGGATCGAATACCGAATGTAGATATACTGACATTCGACTTTGTATATCTCAATATCGATATCAAAATTAATAATCTCGTATCTACTCTTTCACAAAACGATTCACATATTTATACTTTTTGTTTGCAATTGAAAGAGCCGTTTTGCCAACATCACAAGTCCTGCTTTATTACAAACGAAATAACATACCTAGATTGAATAACTTGATGTTTGGGTGGGGAAAGGGGGTGGGGGTCATGGCTGCGGTGCGATGGGGTCAAAATATATACGTATAGTTTAACATCAACAAAACATATATTTAAGTTCAGTATCAAAAACTCGCCTTAAGTACCTTTGAAAGAAAAAGGTATAACAATTATATTAAAACAATCGTACATATAACTAAAATGAATGCAATAATTTAATAGGCTGAAAATATAATACTGTAACATTTAAATACGTATAAGAAATTATATTGAGGAGCAAACGAGTTCCAAACGCAACCAACTGAGCTGATGTTAAATCCCTCCCAAAACGTAACCGAGTTGATGTTAAATTCACCCAAAACGTAACCGAGCTGATGTTAAATCCCTCCCAAAACGTAACCGAGTTGATGTTAAATTCACCCAAAACGTAACCGAGCTGATGTTAAATCCCTCCCAAAACGTAACTGAGTTGATGTTAAATTCCACCCAAAACATAACTGAGCTGATGTTAAATCCACCCAAAACGTAACTGAGTTGATGTTAAATTCACCCAAAACATAACTGAGTTGATGTTAAATTCACCCAAAACGTAACCGAGCCGATGTTAAATCCCACCCAAAACGTAACCGAGCCGATGTTAAATCCAACCCAAAACGTAACCGAGCCGATGTTAACATCCCACTAACTGATGTTAACTTCCACCAAAACGTAACCAACTAAGTTCATGTTAAATCCTACCCAAAACGTAACCAACTGAGTTGATATTAAATCCCGCCCAAAACGTAACCGAGCTGATGTTAATCCACACGAAACGTAACCAACTAAGTTAATGATAAATCACACCCAAAACGTAACCAGCCGAGTTGATGTTAACTCCCACCAAAACGTAACCGAGCTGATGTTAAATCCCACCCACAACGTAACCAACAGAGCTGATGATAAATCCCACCCAAAACGTAACCGAGCTGATGTTAATCCACACGAAACGTAACCAACTAAGTTGATGATAAATCCCACCCAAAACGTAACCAGCCGAGTTGATGTTAAATCCCACCAAAACGTAACCGAGCCGATGTTAAATCCCACCCAAAACGTAACCGAGCCGATGTTAAAATCCCACTAACTGATGTTAACCCCACCAAAACGTAACCAACTAAGTTCATGTTAAATCCTTCCCAAAACGTAACCAACTGAGTTGATATTAAATCCCACCCAAAACGTAACCGAGCTGATGTTAATCCACACGAAAAGTAACCAACTAAGTTGATGATAAATCCCACCCAAAACGTAACCAGCCGAGTTGATGTTAACTCCCACCAAAACGTAACCGAGCTGATGTTAAATCCCACCCAAAACGTAACCAACAACGTTGATGCTAAATGCCAACCAAAGCGTAACCAACCGAGTTGATGTTATACCACCCAAAACGAAACCGAGTTAATGTTAAATCTCAAAAACGTAATCGAGCTGAGCTGATGCTAAATCCCACCCAAAGACGTAATCGAGCTTAGCTGATGCTAAATCCCACCCAAAAACGTAACCAACTAAGCTGATGTTAAATCCTACCAAAACGTAACCAACGAGTAAATGTTAAATCCCACCCAAAACGTAGAGTTGATGGAACCGAGCCGATGTTAAAATCCCACCCAAAACGTAACCAACTAAGTTGATGTTAAATCCCACACAAAACGTAACCGAGATGATGTTAAATCCCACCCAAAACGTAACCTTCTAAAAAAAAAGAGTATGATAATGGACCTTTGGAAATGGCCGAGCACGACACATGCGAAATATTGCAGTTCGGTTTGATTGAGACTGTTCATGAGCGGTAGTGAAATATGCTAGCTAACGCTCACGCCCTCTAGCCCCGGGTTGAGCAGAACTCAATATTCATAAAATCAACAGCACAAAATTTAACCATCCCGAAGATGGCATGCATATGGCGGTGGACATGGAGTATACGTCTTCCCCATGTCGTACGGCGTATGGTCCCAGTACCTAATAAAATGAAATCCCGAAGAGCGAAATAAACATAATGGAATTTAGTTGGGAGCAGAGGTTATGAAGCCTGCGAATAAAAAGCAGACAACTTATCCTATGAGTGGTTAAACAATACCCAGAGCCATTTATCGGCCGGAGTAGTGGAACCACCGAATCAAAAATTAAGTAAGAAAACAAAAGGAATTGAAAATGTACCACCGATAACTAAATATAAGTATCGGGCTCAGCGATCTCCAAAGATTGAATGAATAACAGTACTGATTGCAAGCGCGGGGAGACGTTTTACTGCCGTCACACTGCACAAGCAACGCCACTGTGCTATAAAAAAGAGTATGATAATGGACCTTTGGAAACGGCCGAGCACGACACATACGAAATATTGCAGTCTCGGTTTGATTGAGACACATACGAAATATTGCAGTCTCGGTTTGATTGAGACTGTTCATGAGCGGTAGTGAAATATACTAGCTACCGCTCACGCCCTCTAGCCCCGGGTTGAGCAGAACTCAATATTCATAAAATCAACAGCACAAAATTTTAACAGTTCATGTTTAGTCCTACCTGCACGTCTCAAACCCGCTAATGAAAAGATTCGTCATTTCTGTCGTTGTCATCAGGCGACTGCCATGAGTTGTACAGGCTGCACGGGCTTGGTCGTAGTCATACGTGTACCTTGTAATTCCAGACAGGAGTGCAACTATAACATACATTGAAATACAATTTGAAATACAATTTGAAATACAATTTGAAATACAATTTGAAATACAACTCTGTTAGCAAAATACATACGCAATCCTATGTTTGTAGGTTTAACCCTGAAATACTCACTTTGTTGTTTTTTTGAATTATGATCTGTATTTAAATACATTATATGCATTACTTTAATTTCATTGATCCAAACGTATGACACGATACACTGTCTCGTGTAGATGTATAACAGGACCAAGTTTCATCAACATATCAATCGATTCCAAAGAAGAAGGTATAGACGAGAAACATACATTTATCATTCACAGAACACAGGCAAACAACACACGCATTCAAAACTAACAACAATTTTAAGAGGAAAATAGAGGGAAAGTATAACCGCCCAATCGTACAAACTCGCTCATTTCCGTAGATCATCGGAAGTAATGCTCATAGATATTTCAAAAGATACACGTCGATTCAATGGGTTAGGGTGATTTGCCCCGACAAAGTACCATGTAAACCGTAACAAAAATATAGACCCGGAAATGGACTGATTTTTAAACATATTTGTGTTATTTATTAAATTTTATCCTTTTTCAAAATAAGTATTATCATTTTATAGTCAGTTTAAGTTAAAATAATTAAATATAAAACTATTTCGTAATTAATTGCGTACAATCGTACAAACTCGCTCATTTCTGTATATCATCGGAATAACGATCAGCATGCTGGTTTAGTGGGCGCCGCCATTGTTTATTCCAAGTGACTGAATCCACGTGACTGAAAAAGTGAGAAAGTAGTATCCAAGATGGTGTCTATTCCTTTCTGAGATTATTTTTAAAAAAAAATGCTTGAGGCAGTTCCGATTGGGGTACCGCCTTGGAACTGAACATGTCAAAAAGAGTCATTGGCTTTTAAAACAGGTTCTAGGGTGCACAAAACCTCACTCTTGTCCTACCATCACCCCAATAAAGTTATGAAACCACTAATTATTTTCCCAATAGACACCAATGTTAAAATGTAACATATTAATGATTTGCTGCAAATTCAACTCAAGTATGGATAATGCAGCAGTGTAATTGTCATATAGAAAACTAATTTTGCATTTGAAAAATCACCAGAAAAGGTGAAGTAAGACATGTAAGAAAGTTCTTGTTTGTTTACTAAACAGGTCAAGGGTATAGATGTTTTCATTGATAGTTGCTCACAACGTGTAAGTATAGAGTCGAAATTTCGAAAATGTTCATCCGTGATCCAGTAAAACCTATTAATGCGCTTCTAATACATACGACCACAAAATCGAATTTAAATGGGCAGTTTTCCGCTACTTATAAGGCCCATTTTCATCAAAAAAGGAGGGATTACTTTTCATTATAGGAACTACATTTGACTACACCTCGGAGGTTTACATGTAATTGGTGGTGGTAAACCTAAAACGGGACAGCTTAACTAAAGAAAGTCCCGCCAGGCTCTATCCTTTAACAAAAAAGGCAGCATTAACAAGCAATTTAAGCATAGCATAAAGATAATATTCATATGAATAAAACAACAGCAGAGAAAGCCACAAAGCAAAAACTCAGAAGCCAGAGAAACAAAAGAATAAACCGTTAAGGGAACAACAATACAATAATGAAGACAAACATTACCCGTTACCATCCCATTCAGGATTTATGTCGTTACCATCCCATTCAGAATTTAGGTAGACGTCATTATAGCCCATTTCACCCCGATATTTGCTTTAACGATCACGGATAATAACGAGCTATCTCCGAGTAGGCCGACCAATCAAACGATGGTAGGCACATTAAATATTCATTTTAACGGTGCCCAATGTGAATTAAAAACAATACAAAAATGTTATTAAATGTCAGACTATAACTTGAACACATGAAATATATAGTATTATTAATCTGTTTGGTAAGGTAGAAAAACAAAAAATAAAGCGTGTTTGTTGATACAATTCAAAAACGGGATTTTTTCTTTCGTAACAACTGTTCCAACTTACGCGCACATGCTTCCATGTAAACAATTCAACACGTGTTCACATAGCCTTGAAATCCGATCTAGTTTCCAAGGAATGAGTTTAGGTCATACTACACCAATTCATTTTCTATAGGCCTACCTTATAGCTCTAAGCTCTGTACCGAGTTCCATAATATAGGAAGCTATATTTTTTATTACTTGTTTTGAAAGACCTATCTTAGTTTTATCAAAAAAACATACATAAGCCGTACGTTGAGTATGTTTTGAAAAAGCTGTTTTGGTCGAATGGTGCTGACCCACCTACTCACATGTAGAAACATGAGGAAAATGTAAAATATACTTCTTTTTTTTTGATTATGCAACACATTATGAATACATTGCACAAATGTATGATTTAACCTTTATAAGTACTCTATAAAAGTTGAATTTTAATTTTTTAGCAAGATTTTTTGGTTTGTTTACCTTGTCAACCAATCAAAATTAAGAGATTCTGTGTAATAGCTCCGAATTTACCTGGAACTTTTTCCCTGCCCGCTGATTGGTTGGTAATTGGTGTAGTCTGATCTCAAGATGGTTTCTGTTTAGAATACTACTAATGGTTTCGGTGATTTAGCGAACGACACTAAAATGTTACGAGTAAAATGTAACAAGATAGGAAGCAAAACCAGCCACACAAAAATATGATTAACAAATTTATTTACATAAAATATTCACTTTCAGAATACACAAATCCAGTTTTTCATTAATATCCAATTGAATTAAGTTCAAATAAAATTATCCAATGTTATTTTAATTCAGATTAGGAAGTGTCTCTTTAATCCAAAACAGTAAGTGTCTCTTTAATCAAAAACAGTAAGTATCTCTTTAATCCAAAACAGCAAGTGTCATTTTAATCCCAAAACAGTAAGTGTCCTTTCAGTCTTAATTAATTTCCAATAATTCTGGTGTAGTCCACATATATATACAATTTCACTTATATGGTTATTTTGAATGAGCACAATACTAAGTAAATCCGCTCACAAATATATTTTATAAAATCATCCAAATCAAAATTAACTTTATTGAAGAATACTGAAATCTTATCTGAACTCAACTCCGATAGTTCTTTATATACTATCACAGACTCTTCCTGAAGGGTTCCCCACTAAAACTGTCCAACGAAAATAGTCCAAACTTCATCATAAATGAATTTACATAAATATAATTTGCATACATGATATACATGGTAAAAATGTTTACATCTATTCTAATTTTATCTGTTCGTCAAGGGCAAATCAATAATCAATAATAACATGCAACAATGCCAGGGGCGTAGATGACCTGAAATTGATATATAGGCCCGACAAACTAGTGGGGTCCTTTTTGTTTTGTTTTAGCATGCATTGGATCGTTTGTGGTATTTCAAGAAATATTTTTTGGACAAATTTCAGAATTAACATTTGACAAAGTTGAATTACCTACACTGTAAAATGAAATAAACAAATGCTGATCCTTAACCCACAACCCCTCTGGCTTCAGTTTTTATAACATTTTGGACTTTTTTTTTTTTTCATTTTTCAAATTGATGTATACGGCCTAATAGTAGCTACACCGATGATTCAGACATACTCTGGTAACAGAAACTGGTTAATTTGTGATTGTTGATACTTCTGCGACTACCAGCACAGCATCTGATTAGTTCTCAAAGTCATGTGACTTTGCGCCATGTGATTGAAATTGCGAACATACCGATGAAATGGGCTATAGGATCCATGATATGCAGAGTCGTCGCACAATAAAAGACTAAAGCATAGTGCGAACAGGACATGAATCTGAAATCACGTTCTCCGCTATCGCGCAGACCGTAAAACCATATGTACACATGTATGCAGTACCGATCTTAGCATGGTTATGTCTTCCGGCTCAATCATCCCATTATAAAGAAATGTGAACAAAATGAAATATTTAAGGATCCATACCCTTTTGGAGACCAACGGTCAATTCATTCCATAAGGCATTTTGTTTTGCATCATATAATAACTTCATTAAAACACTACATGTGCCAATGATGCAATTAAACATTACACATTTAAAGAAACTATTTCAAACATGGCCTACTTCTCTTGAAATCCATAATTCATCACCAAACACAATCACAAATAACTTTAATGCGACATGGTTTACCAATAAATATTGATAAGGATGATCCTTGGAAGCAACAAACACAACCAAGAGAATAAAGTAGAAGACTCGGTTTTATTGATTCTGTTCATGAGAGGTAATGAAGAAGCAACGCCTCTCACGCCCACTAGCACCGGCTTATAACTTTATAAACTAAGATTTAAAATATGATAATTATTGAGCCTGCCTTTTCTGAACAAATGGAACTAAATGTTTTACTGTGTACAAACAGTGATCCGTCCTCATTGGCACAGTTAACAAGCTAAAACAGTATATACACTACTTTATGTTATGTGCAGTCGTTGATGTAAATATATGAGTTGGTCTATGGCGCAACACGGCTTTATAATTTATGTTATTGTACTTTCTTAACGTTTACTTAGTTTACACACCCGTTGACAGGTATTTTAAGTTTACATTGTTAATGGACACTATTTCCCTTATTTATACCTCACATAAAACACCCATGCTAAATCCCCATAGACAACAATGTGTAATTTCTTACGCGAGGGTGATAGTACAGGGTGATAGTAAATCGCAGGGTGATAGTAAACAAATTATCACATGCGCAGGTTTGATGCACGCTGTTTCGGTGACGTCATCGGGTCTGTATCGCGAAATTGCAGTTTTTAACTCATGATAACTTCAAAGGTACTTGACCGATTTCAATAAACTACCACTCATTTTCTTAGTTAAGTTATTTCCAATCCAACGATATACTTTCATAGCAACTTTGTGAGAAAAAAAATTGTTACGACAAATACACTGCTTCACTGCGCATGTCCCGTTTCACTCAAACAAGCAATGGAGCAGTGTAGGACCATAATTTTCCCAGATCACATTTTTCACACACTTGTGAAGATAAGATCCTATTCTTCACATTTTCAAATGTGACATATGTGTTTGTCCAAAAAGGGGGTTAACAAGAAAATCACATTTTTCACAGATTCTGTCCGTGCCTGTTAGTGTATTTATGGCATCATCATCATCATCATCATCATCATCATCATCATCATCATCATCATCATCATCATCATCATCATCATCATCATCAAGTTTCATGAAAATCCTACAAGCAAGTGGTTTAGGAGATATGGATCGGAGACGAAATCCTGGGCTCGAATCTTTGACCTGCAACCGCAACCTTTAACTTGAGCTTACTCACCTGTAACTTGGGTTCTGCAAGTCGCCTCGATGAGGTGAAGATTTGAACCTAGTTTTATGAAAATTCTTCAAGGGGTTTAGAAGCGGACACGAAATATTAGCCAAATCCTGGGCTAGGATATTTGACCTTCAACCGTGACCGTGACCTTGAGCCGACGCACCTGGAACATGGGTTCTGCACGTTTTCTCGATAATAATAATTGTCTATATTTATAGAGGATAACATGTTTTGCCTACGACCATTCTTACACATGGTGCTCTTGAGTACGGAATGAGACCCGTATTCATTGATTATGGATTTTGGCTCCTACAACAGGGATTTTGGTCTCTGTTATAGTGATAATTGTTTGATATACATGTATAGAATATTTATTTAATTATTTCCTTTGTTTCCGACCAGTTTTATCATGGACGTGTTCCGAGTGGGGTTCAAACGTACGACCCTCCGATCGCAAGTTCAACGCGCTAACCGCTCGGCCACGCCGCGATGAGATGATGGACATACATGCCCAAGTTTCATGAAAATCCTTTCAGGGATTTAGGAGATATGGAGCGGACACGAAATATAATCAAATGTCTTTTAACATCAATGTGTGACCTTGACATTGACCCGAGGCGGTCGAAGCATGCGCTCTGAACATCGCCTTCATATGTGAATATTTGTGCCAAGTTATTTTAAAATTCCTCATTTCATTACAATGTTACAGCCCACACACGAAATGCTAACACACGGACATGTACCATACCATAGTGAACATAAATTACAATTTAGTTTGGCACTAGCCGGGATCGAACCCGCACCGCTACGGCGACAGCGCCTAGCAACAACAAATTCGACCACGCTACCAACTGCGCACCGCAACAAGTCCCAAAAAGGTTTCGCAAGTTAATATACGTTAACCCTTTTTGATGGATCAGTTTCTATGGAAACGAACCTAATAGCATACGACTTACGGTAAATACATTTCGGAGTTCATAACCCAGCAATATGTGAAAAATGCGATTCAGATGTAAAAATGCACATTTTTAGTAAAATTGCACATTAATATTCAAATGTGAAGAATGCGATTTCATGTCACATCAAAAACCTTCATCGATCACAAATTTCACAGAAAATGTGAAATATGTGACTGTGTTGTGTGAAAAATGAGATCCCATTCTTCACATCTGTGACGAATAGGATCCTATTCTTCACACGTGTGAAAAATGGGATCTGGGAAAATTATGGTCCTACAGAGCAGTCTAAATTAAAAAAGAAATTGTCTGAGGGTTTTTCGGGAGATAATCATATCCTCAGGGTGAACATTCTTACTATCACCCTCTCATGAATGTGATATTTATATAATAGTTCGACCCATAGATATATACATTTAACAATTAATTACTCCATTTGTTCAGCTCATATTGTCCAGCATTTTTGGCACCCTATATTACCCATATGTGTGTCGACAGACTACATTGTCCGTAGTTCTAGATAAACAGTCTGATACTTTTCTCTCTTGTTTGGTATGTGTTTCTTTCAAGGGATCCCCTTTTCAGTATGTATTGGGTAATACGCTGGCAACTCCATACGCCATTGTCTTTAAAACGACGTCATATTAGCAGACGCATGAATCAAGTAAGTTCTCCCCCTTAACAGCTTTGGTACACAGGACAGAAACCAGAGTCAGATAGGAATACATGTTACAAATTAGCGGGATTTAAGTCCACCAGCCGTACAATATGAAACACAAAATTTACATCAAGTGGCTAACCTGACAACTGTCGCACGTAGATGATTGTGTAGACATTCTCCGTTTCCCTTTCAGCGACGATGACCGTTTGGTTTATATATGTACAAGTTCGTGTTAACGCATTGTAACTTATTACCAAACACTCCGCTGAATCCATGCATTGAAACACGCAACGTAACTTTTCAATGTCGACATCCACGCGATACCCATCATTCCCTGTGATCCGCCAACCCAATGCCTGTCTATACCGTGACCACTTCAGTAATTCTCCGTTAGATGACGCCAGTGACTCGAATATTACCAAGATCAACCAAACAGCCGAAAAAATGACGGACATTTTATATTTTCTTTAAAATGTAAAAAAACAAACACAATGGTTGTTTCCAAGGAAACTGAAACTAAAACCTGCTCACAAAGTTATTACTTTTCCTGTTTTGGTAAATACTTTTATCATTTGTATGCACACGTCAGTTTAAACGCTATTACTTTCACGACAGGTTGCTGCTACAAAACAAATTTGTTTCATTAAATAATCAAAATCCGTTGGCATTATGATATCATTCTCTCCCCGACGTGATGTGACAAATGATATAAGCTATGTTGTTAGCTTGGTTGTTTTAAACAAATCCCAGAGGTAATCCTTCAATTAGTACTTTTTAAAATTTGCTTAAAAGCTATGCATATTTAAATAGACTTTTTGTTTACAAAGTTATTGTACTATTATATACTCATTATGAAAGAACAAATGCTTTATTCACCTTATTGATGTCAATGTGTAATGTTTGAATACAGAATATTGGTTTGTATTTAACCACGGTTTCAATCAATTATTTACGATGATTTCAGTAAGATTCTTATCTCTCCACCGCGGGGTAAAATATATGGTGCCATTACTGTAGCTATCAGACTGTTCATGGAGTACAAATCGTTCCCCATTGAGACACTACCATTGTTTACCGTTGATGTGTTTCTGTTTCGATTCTAAATTATAAACATATGCATATAGAAAGTTTTATGGATCTCGTTTTTTATTTGATGTTTGCTTTTATTTATTTATGAACAAATATTATTTCCATTCGAAAATAACATTTATTTCCAAAGTCAAAAATAGGTCGACCAGGACCTAGACGTTTACCAATTCTACTACACTCAATAAAATGAAGTTGCTACCTTTTTCCCGCTTGTTTGTGTTTGATGCTACCAAGGGATTCCATTAGATCGAATCAATGTTGCCACTTCTCGAATTACGAACTATTTTAAATCTATTCAAATCAATTATTCTCCTTTATATATAGTTATGAATTTTTACACGAAACTTAATTTGATAGTATTGTCCCTGGTATAGTATTCATCCAGTTGCCAATTAGACCAAATAATGAACTGACAGCCAGCTGACAGTTCGCAATAACGAACTGCGGACTATTTCAAATAAAAAACATTACAACATGTCCGTTTACATATCTCTTGAACCACTTAACAGATTTCTGTTACAAAACGGCGTAGAAAAAACAAACACATTCCTTGATAATCACCTTTTTTAACCAACAACATAAACTTGTTTTTTCATTACAAGCGTTACGACAGCCAATGAGGGGGCCGATGTGCTTTAATTGTGTCGCCCAGGATGGTGCAGGAGCGTGCCGGGATGTTAAAATGTGCAGCCCAGGACACGTACGTAATTAAACAAGTCTTTTGTTAAGGTAAATTATAACCATTCAAGTTGGCGTGAGTTAAGTCGAAATGTTAATTTCAGCTACTTTTCTTCGCTGGCGCTTTCGTCTGTTTGAGGGCTAGCGTGGCGGTCCCGTGTATCGGTCTGTCCTACGAGCACGTTAAAGAACCATAGGAATCTATTCGATAATAAGAGTAGGGCAGGTTCCCGGATTCCTATGTATCCTTTCCCTCTCTCTGGGCGGCTCAAAATAACCTATAATGTGTTGATGAGCCGTTAAACAACATTCAATTCAATTCAACTGTTTGAGCTATGCTAGCGTCATAACCGAGTCGTTCCAAATAACTGACGCCATCAAGTTTGTGCCTGGGTAGTGCAGAATCAAATAGTGTCTAAAAAGACGTTCGCCTGCTGACATTCTTGATTTTTCGTTGTTATTATTAATTTTATTCATCCGAATGATGTATTGGGAACATTTATTAACGTTTATTTAAGATATTTAGATATAATTGACATAGTAATTCGAAAGTACAAATGGGGTAAATCTATCCGTGACGTGTCAAAATAGAAAGTGATGTTATTCAACAGATTGACCTTTTCTTACATAATATATAGCCTCCTGTTTTTTTATTGATTTTTTCAATTCATGTTTGACTGGTATGTGCTTTAATATTTTCTGCGGAGAAAAATGATCCTTTTTTGTCTCTTGACATACATCCTTCCTTTATAAAACGAAGAAGAAAAGGAAATGGTGCAATGACACCTCAACAGATTGTGCCTGGGGTTTGACCGCTTTCAGAAGTAGACGAACCACGAACCATTAACTGGAGTCATATACACTTACTAGACTGGAGTCATAATCACTTACTAGACTGGAGTCATACACACTTACCAGACTGGAGTCATATACACTTTCTAGACTGGAGTCATATACACTTACTAGACTGGAGTCATACACACTTACTAGACTGGATTTATATACACTTACTAGACTGGAGTCATATACACTTACTAGACTGGAGTCATATACATTTAGTAGACTGGAGTCATATGCACTTAGTAGACTGGGAGTCATATACACTTAGTAGACTGAAGTCATATACACTTTCTAGACTGGAGTCATATACAATTACTAGACTGGATTCATATACACGTACTAGACTGGAAGTCATATACACTTACTAGACTGGAGTCATATACACTTACTAGACTGGAGTCATATACACTTACTAGGCTGGAGTCATATACACTTACTAGACTGGAAAATTTCCGATAGTAAGAGCGGAGCGATATGATATGAAAAATAAGTATCTTCTCATTTTCTAGGTGACCGGTTAACCAATAGTTCAATTCGACTTGTGAACTATTTGGATCTGTAGAATGCTTACGACGGAAACGGAAATCGTATGTGGCCTAGGCTAAGCTTTCTCTTCGAATGATATTTGAACACGTAGTCTGATACCGAAACTTCTTTTCTCGAATTGATTCTCTCTCTTGAACATTTTAAGCATCATCTTATGGGGTATATTATTTTCAACTTGTTCGTTGTTCTAGAGCTTGTAGTCGAGTTGAGTGCCTTAATATTCGTAATCTTTGTACTAAAAAGCTTCTCCATCAGGGCTACTGTTACCATAAACTTCGTAACATTTTATTACCGTAACTGTAATCTCTTTTAAAACAAAAAAGTAATCTGAAAACTCTTCTGCGACAAGGATTATCACAACCTGATTTCTATGGTGATGTGATTTAAACTTTGTAAGATACTTAGTCATACAACCTTTATTGAACATGTTAAAAAGTTCAGCCAAAGAGATCATATACCCTATCATTTTGCAACGCGCTGCATGTTTAGTGGTTGACACATTTACAGTTCGCCACTATTCATTCCCCTTTGATTGTACGATGAACGGACATATTGTAGATCCTATGGTGACGTTTACCTAAACCTACAGAGGTCAGTAGCGTTTGATGTTTGTCTATAATCTTGTCTTGTCATGCCTTTAATGGTTTATTCTCTTGTTGCTCTGGATTCTGCCCTGGCATTGAGTACTTGCTTTGTGGCTTTCTAGGCTTTTATTTTTATATTCATAAGAATCTTTGAGCCATACTTATATTGCCTATTAATGCCGCCTAATTTGTCAGAGGATATATCATGGTGGGGATTTCTTTATTTACACTGTATCATTTTATTGGGACGATACTATGGTAAGAGTGAGGTTGGGAGCACCCTAGAAACGGGTTTAACCCCTCCCCGCCCCACACACGCCCCCCCCCCCCACCCCCCCCCCCCCACACACACCAGCGACATGTATTGCCACAGACCGTTCCAAGGCGGTAGCCCTATTGTCAACCCATTTTATGTTTGTGATGTCATATACCTTGCCTTGTATTCATCTTTGTAATTGCTGTTTGTTTCTATGCGTGTTTGTTTCTATGCGTGTTTGTTTCTATGCGTGTTTGTTTCTATGCATGTTTGTTTCTATGCGTGTTTGTTTCTATGCGTGTTTGTTTCAATGCGTGTTTGTTTTTTTGCGTGTTTGTTTCTATGCGTGTTTTGTGTTAACTGTGGTCCGCCCTTAAATACTTCATTTCATGTTCATAACTCTTCCCATATATAAATTTTATCTTCGTTTGCACCAAGCTTATTGATGAACTTTTTTTTTCTCTTTAAATCCACGTGTATTTTACTATGAATTGTTGTGAACCAATACATAAGTGACACTAAGAATGTTTTTGTGTTATAGGTGTGTGCCATATACCACGACAACGAACAACCTGCCAACAACGGCCAACCTGCCCATATCTTGAAAAGCAAATGCATAACCCAACTTGTGAGTAACAAAAACGTACATTTACTAAAGAATCTTTTTAAATTAAAAGTGTACATCGTTATTTTCCCCCATATTTGACAACCAATAGGTCTTAGAGCTACATGCTATGCCGATGACTATTATAAAGCCTTTTATGGTTTAACGATAACTGTTATTTAACCTTAGCACATACTAAGGATAACTACCAGTTATCGTCATACCATGCCGTGTTTCTGATTAGCCAATATAACAGTTAACGTCACGCCTTGTCTAAGGTTATATAACAATTACCGTCATGCATTAACGTGTATGTGCTAAGGCTATATACCAGTAATCGTCATGTCATGCCATGTATGTGGTAAGACAATATAACAGCTACCGTCAGTCTTTGCCGTGCATGTGCTAAGCATTTATCGGTCATATCATGCCGTGTATGTGCTTAGGCTATAAACAGTTATCGTCATGTCTTGCAGTGTATGTGCCAAGGAAATATAACAGATATCGTCAAACAATGCTCTGTTCGTGCTTAGCCAATATAACAGTTATCGTCAGACCATGCCTTGTATGTGCTAATGCTGTATTACAGTTATCATGTATGTGCTAAGGCAATATAACATTTATCGTCTTGCCGTATATTTTCTAAGGGTATACATAGTTATCGTGATGCATTACCGAGCATGTGCTTAGGCTAATATATAACAGTTATTGTCATAGCATGCCGTGTATG